>JACVVK020000016.1:3105000-3275000 GCA_018292915.2 Batillaria attramentaria | reverse complement strand
GTGTGTGTGTGTGTGTGTGTGTGTGTGCGTGTGTGTGTGTGCGTGCGGGGGGGGGGGGGGGGCAGGAAGAAAGGGCAAAGGATAACCTGGAGATGCACAATGGTATTTATCGACCTGTCACCTCCCACAAAGACCCGTATTGTGTTGAGGTGACTGACTGCGGGCCGATACATCACACGACCACCACCTTGTTGACAGGTGAATGGAAAGCCTGAATGCTGCTGAAAGGCGGAGGTGCGGCCAGGATGGAAACACAGCCACAACAACATTGATCCGTCCTTCTGCTGATTAGAGTTGGCTGTTTGTGTCGGTAAACACAGCCAGTAGTGGACGCTGGGGGCACGTCACCAGTAATTTGCCGGAAAGCAAGATAAAACCGCTCCTCCAGAAATAGCTAAAACAAACGGATAGCGCAGAAACTTGACTTAGCACGAGACTATAAATATGAAGGAGACGAAGACAAATGGTCGGCAGCAAAGACAACATGAGGTGAAAAAAAAACAACCCACAGTTCTCTTCTTACAGGTTTATTTATATCATCTCTCTCAGGAAGGAACCTGTGAAATTGTGTGGATACACAGGTGTGGGTGTGTGTGTGTGTGTGTGTGTGTGTGTGTGTGTGTGTGTGTGAGAGAGAGAGAGAGAACACTTGACAGGTTTACATACAAGCTGTCATGAAAAAAAACCCCATGCTATCACGTGCCAATAAAGAAGAGAAAAATACAATCTCAAACTTGTCTTATAAAATTTTATTCATTAAAAAGCTTGACTTATACTGTGTAATTACTCAACAAAAGGGAAGCTTTATTTATGCATATAGGAGATATATTGTGCCTTTGGGAAGATGTTGGAAATGATTATATAGCACCTCTGCATAAGATGTACAAATGTTAAAAATTTTATGAAAAGTTAAGATAATGCATCATCAGCTGTATATTTATAAAAAGGCAGCAGAAATATCAAAAGCAAAACCTTCAAAAGCCTTCAGTGAAGGAATCGACAGAACCAAAATAAGGAATAAGGACTGTTTCTCAGTATTCAGTAAAGATTTCTTTTTCAAAGTGCAACAGCTTTTAAAAATAACCACATTCAAAATGTCAACACTACTCTCCTGACTGTTGGCTAATTAATACAACAGTTAGGTTCTAATCCCCCTTTTCCATCAGAACACATCACAAGACCCATGACAAGATCAGATATTAATCAGATCTACAGATGGATATGAACGTTTAAGATCCAGTTTCTCAAGGTGTGTAGTTACATGTATTCCAAAACACTATATCCATTATTTATGCTTGACGCTAGGATGGCAGCTAGAGTAGTGAGCAACGCATATAGTATGAGATAAGTATGTTCATGATTAACATACATCAACAATTATTATACTACCAGGAAATAGGTACTGTAGCTAATGTCTACTGAACCGTCGGTGCAATGTGAAGGTTCTTTGATTCTGTATAACAGGAATGACACAAAGCATGTAACAGCCTAGGGCTGCTACACTGTCAGACTTGAATGACAGCAGCAGGAAAGCAGTAAGTGTTTCTTTGGACAATCAACAGACGTAGCGACCTGTCTCACAATAAGCTTGTTCCTGCACTATATCCCAGTTTCCTTTGTCAGTGTAAAAGCAAAGCCAGTCTCATAGAAAGACCTCCTATAAGAAGTTTTCCAAATTCAACACATCATGTATCTTGCGTTAGCTGCTATAGTTATGAAAGCTCAACAGTTATAACATCTCATGCAGTATGTTAAAATGTGACCAAATGTACATAAAATATTTCAGAATGCTGTATTCTGTACTATGGTAACAAGTAACAAAAATTAATACAAATACGCCAGCACATCTGCCATTCATCATTATCACAGGTACATACAAAAACAACAGTATCACGAGCAAGTTACTAATTCCACAGAATCATGATTAGGAATGTCTCAACAAGCACCATCAGACATCTCTCCTAAATATAAAAGACCACAGCAATCCTGCTGGAAATTTCTCTAAGTTTGTGTGAATACATGTACAGGTAGCAGATGAATGCCCTTCAGTGTGAATAGGAGAGTACACTTCCTCAGATCAAAAGCTACAAAAGGCTTGAAGTGGCTTGGAAACACAACAGAATTTTGGCAATTATTTATCTGTGCTTATGATTACAATGGTTGAATCTGCGGGAAAACAAGATCAGGCCTTGAATTTACGCAGAATACAAAATGTACATTATTCATGCAGGATACAAAATATGCATTACATGTATTTACACAGAATACAAAATATGCAGGTCTCTTATCACAATCAACACTGTATACAGGGAAATTTGCTTCAAGATTCTGTACTACAGTCAAGCAGTACAATATGTAGCATCTACTGGCTAATTGTTATAGGTCTAGTCCTACATTCCTTGAAAGCATCCACTACTGTCACGCAAGTTCATTGTCTTCACAAAAGTGAATTGTAAAAAAACAGAAGAAAGGGTTATTTAAGGAAGGACAGAAAAGATGATTGTGACAAATCTATGTTTAAACATGTAAATGAAAACAAAAATCAGTTGCATATTCTTCAGTTCTAAATATAATAGTTGGAATGATCAACAATATAAAACAAACAAACAAGCTTGGAAGACACAAGGGTGAATGTATTCATCTGGAACTGCTATTTTTCAACAGCAAGAGGAATATTATACAATCTGCCAGCGATCTGGAGCAGTCTTTATACCCATTACACAGACAGAACTGTCCTTACAACTGGGCTCATTCACAAGACCACATGACTCAATTCAGGAACATCAGGCCTGATCAAAGCACTTTCACAATATGTTCCAGCATAGGAAATGTCACTGATGTATTCTATAAATCTAAATTCAGCTTTCACATGGAGGTGAAAAAAAAACAAAAAAAAAACCCCGACATATCAAAGGCGCTTGGCAAGGTATGAGAGATGATGTGCAGATCCTGATCCTGATAAGAAGACTTACTGTGATCATGACTGAAGTATAACATGTAACAGCATGCAGATGTAAACCCCAGTCTGGTGGAAACCAAATCCACAAAGGGATTTTTTTTTTTTAATCACCAAGCATGATTTCACAACTGGCAGTGAATGTACTCAGTAAGTATAGACTGTGTTGTAGGCAGACACAAACTGTCTTGAAAAGACTGACTGACTATGGACAGGTGATACCTTATATTGTTTTGTGGGTAACGAAGGCACCAGGGACTTACAGCTGGGAAACTTGGGGACCAACAGCTGAGGGCACTGAACATACTCTGCTGGATGGATGACTACACTAATTGCAGAGGGTGTCATAATCACTAAAACTATGTCAACTTTAATGAGCAAATTAATACAAGTGACCTGTGAGAGGCCACTTTCAAAACGCAGGAAACTGTTGCTAGTTTCAAAACATAAGCTTTATAATGATGAAATACATTCACTGTGTTACTGTCGGCATGTGAACCCTTTACAGTAACACAAGAAGGTGCTGGAAATGTTCAATGCTTGGTGATTTGTATATAATGTATTCAGGCAAAGGCCTCAAAATGCTGAGCAATACACCGCAGCAAAAGAAAACAAACGATGGTAATGTTGGGACATGGGGATGTTTTGAGCAGAGTCATGCTCTCTACCCCACAAAGGACATGCTGCAAATGGAGCAAGAGGAGGAGTCCACAATTGCTGACACTGCTGGGATTCAGACGCCAATTCTGACCCCAGCGCTCAGTCAAATGAGCTTTGACATAGAAGACAGGCAGACGAGACTGACGTTTTCCATCCATACAAGGAAGCTGGGTTGTACATACAGGAGCAGGTGAGACTAACATTTGTACCACTGGTACATGTATCTGCAATGAGCAGTATCACCATTGAGCAGAGTTTTGTCAGCAGCCATGAAATATGACTACACAACACACAGCAAAATTACTGACAGGGAACACAAATCGGTGACCATGTGCAGCCTAGGAAAAGTTGATTTCTGTTGTCTAGATGGTGGTGGCAACTGACGGGTGGACGGGGGGTGCGAAGCATCGGATGTGTTCCATGGAAGAGTCGTCGTCGGACTGCAAATACTTGTTGAGCGTAGAGAAGATCTGTGTGTTTAGAATCTGGAACTTGCGAATGCGGTCTGCAATCTTCTTCAAGCTCTGCCAGGAACACAGACAGAAATAAAAAATGATGATGCAAAATTACAAAATGAAGCTAATTGCGTATTTTACAGTTCGCCAAAAATATGCATTTCATTTGTGCCCACAGTTACTTTTAAACGGATAAATGCAGTAAATATATTTTCACCCTTTTGTAATGTAATACCAAAAAAAGCAGACTAGTGATAAACAGAAGCATACTTAAAAGTTTAAGTCAGACAATCATGCTTAAGTTGAACTTTGGATAGCCTGAAGATACTCTAGTCCACTACGAGGGGTGGGGTGGGGGGGGGGGGGTCTCACACATCTTTTATAACTTGTCTCAACTGCAACTGCACTGGATTTATTTTCAAATTCTGTGGGCCTGAATATTTCCGGAGAAGCGGAGGGGGAGTAAGCAGAAGGGTGGGTGGGTATTGAGAGTTTAACGTCCTTCTCCATCACGTATGACTAATATCAAAGATGGGGCAATGAGAAAAAGGCCAGCACAAATATCTGGCCCTAGCCAGGATTCAAACTTTATGACCCAAGCATTGAAAGTCTAACGCTTGACCAGTCGGCTATCCCGGCTCCCCTGGGAGGAAGCAGGAGTACCTGGAGAAAGCCCCCGATGATTGGTCTGAATGAACGGTGCCACATATGAGAGAGAAAAATTCTTTGCCCTGAGAGGGACTCTAAACTGTCCTCTCCCATAAGCAACAAAATCTTAACCACCAGACCACCAACCACCCGAAAACAAAATACCAAAATAGCTACGGAGATTCAGTGACATGTCCGTTTTCAGAAGTGTGTCAAGTGTAATTAATTCTAGCGGTAAGCTTATGCTGACCAGGGAAAATAAATTGTCAGTTTCTAAACCGAATATGGGTGCAACTCACTTGACTCGAGGCCCTCGTCGAAATTCAACTTAATCCATCATCATGGATAAGTCAAACTTTGGATAAGTCAAACAAAAGTCCATTTCCTCTGCGAATTCGCCTTAAGCATGTTCAACAGCATAATGGTATACACCCACCTGAAAGCACTGTCTAACACATTGTACACATACAAGAAGATCTCCTTTGATGCCTTTCACAGTGTAAACAGACCAAAGAATAATGTAGAAATGACAAAAGCGACTCACAAATCCCTTGATATTGTCCTCCTTAACAGTTTTCATGTCAATGCGGTGGACCTGAAGCAGATGGTAGCTGAAATCGAGAGCCTCAAAACGTTTCTGTTGACCCAGCACAGTCATTATCACGCAGCCTGCCCATGTCAGACCTTCTCCAAACATCTGCCTGCACACAATAAAAATACAGTGCTGGTAAGTACCAGTATATGTACATGTATATATGTATATCCAACATTACTACATGTTAGTCATGTTTACCAGGGTTTGACAATACAGTGCATGTAAGTACCAGTATATGTACATGTATATATGTATATCCAACATTACTACATGTTAGTCATGTTTACCAGGGTTTGACAATACAGTGCTCGTAAGTACCAGTACATGTACATGTATATATGTATATCCAACATTACTACATGTTAGTCATGTTTACCAGGGTTTGACAATGTCTGTAATGCAAACATCACCTGCTCACACCAGGTTCATTACCACCATTTTCAGTTCACTGAATAAACGTTTATCCGTTTGCTAATGTTAGAAGTCCAGAACATAATGGTGGTGTAACTTTGTTCGTCCACTTCTGGTTCTGTCCCAGCTTTTTTAGATCCTACTCTCAGCATTACCCAGCAACCACAACTTTCTTACTGTGATTGTCAAACTCCAAATGATTTAGCACTTAAGACATAAGACATAAGACATTTATTAAATTTCCAAAAGAGGAACATTGTTTTGGGGTCTCTCATAAAAACATAAAACATGCCAAACACTCACTCATACGGCCATGCACACTCATTCCACCTATTTACATGTTCGTACACTCGTACCTAAAAATCTATCACAATGTTGCAGTACTATGAATAAATTACAACACTACACCCACATCATTTCACATCAGCAGCACAACAGCAGAGGTGCACATAACTCTATCACAGTCATCGCCAGCTGACACCCAGCAAGAAACAACACGTCTAATTAGAATTTAAGAAATATCACATCAGCATCAACAACCCTACATCTGCTTATTCATTAGCCTAATAGACATTGGTACAAAGCTATTCATTGTTTTGAGTTTCTTGGCAGTAAAGGCTCTAAGCCGTCGGCCTGATGGTAATTTCTGATAATACTGAGATAAAATGTGGCCAGAATCATTCATAATACTCAAACCAGTCCATTTCACTCACAAAGAATAAGACAAAATGCTAACAAAAATTAATATATTCTTGCATCAGGGAAACACACACACACACACACACACACACACACACACACACACACACACACACACACAGAGGACATTTTTTTAATACTTACTCCACGGTGAACTCGTGCTCTCCCACAGGCAGACAAATGACAAAGTTGAAAGCACTCCAGAGTCGGTGGAACTCACTACACTCATCCACATTCATCACACCGTTCGCAGGACCATCCCCACGCCAGATGGGATCAGTCAGAAACCCCTTCACCCGATCCAGAACCATCTTAAAGATGGACAACCCACAGCACAGTCGCTCTCGTGTCAACACATCACCATGGCTCACAATGTCTCCTTGCTGAAAACCACCAGGCCCCCCAAAAATGTAGTAAAACAAACCTTCACATCTTGACAAAACATTAAAAAGTCACAAGCCTCTTTGTAAGCTGCACTGGCAAATGTGTGAGAGCTGCCAAAACAAGTTGATTCAAAATTCTCCTAAAAAAAATCATACCAAAACAAGTTTCAAACAATACTCGGCTCTCAATGCCCATCCAGAAAACTAAGGATGTGACTGGTACATTCATCTGCTGTCATCTTAATATTCCATGTTTTCTAATCAAGTTGTTTTGATAGTACATGTATCATAATACCATAACCCAACCACATCAACAGCAACAAAAGCTTTGACAAAAGACAGCTGAGATGAATGCTGAAATAAGACATGTTGCAGCAACTGTACTGATGTTTCAATTCTCACCGTAGGACTGCCAAGTTTCTTGACCACGGGCACCACCTGCAGAGCAGCGTACTTTTTCTCCAGCTGAGACAGGACAACCTTCAGCTCTTTCTCCTCTTCCTTGGCATCTACACCACAACAGTCACAGAGAGAAAAATAACAACGATTATGAGGTGCCATATGCAACAACTGGTACCACACAACCCAACAGTACACTACTTCACCAAAACACTTCACCTTCATTTTACTGCAAAACTGGTCATAGTGCTGTTAGGTCAGGTGCACTCCCAAGTGAAAGATTTCTTTCATAGTCGGGTAAAGTGAACACTAGTAACAACTCATAAAGTGGTCCCATTTTGTGAACCTCAAACACCATGAAGAAGATGAACTGTAATTACAAACACAAAAAATAAAAACAACAAAAAACATCTAAGCCATGAAAATTATGAAACTGAATACATGGATATGGAAACATTACAGACCTTTCTGAGGGTCCTTCTTGGTGCCACCTTTTGAGCCTGGCACGAAGGGTTTGGGCAGGTTGTTTTGGAATGGTCCAGAGTGCAAGAGGTCAACAGTTTCTTCCTGATTCTGCAGCATCAAAAGCTTACTTTAACTCTCAAGAGTAAAACAGATCTACAATTTAAATTGCTAAAACTGTCAGGCTTGCAACTGTTCTCTTGTCTCCACTCCTGATCACTTTTGTCTCCTTCCTTTCGTCACCTGATCAGATCACCCAGACAAAGATCTGTACACAGTCTGCAATCAACGGTCCACATTCTTTTTGCGATTCATAGTCAAAATGACAAATGCGGGGTTCCGGTATTCATATTCTACTTGTTATGAGCACAAAATCACTGTGCAAAAAGCATCCACTGCTGATCTGGCTTACACAGGGGTGGGTGGGTGTTTGGGAGTTTAACGTCCTTTTCCACCACTTACGGGTGATCTGGCTTACACAGATATGAATACAAGCAAGACACATGAACCACAGACGTACTACTATACTATTTTGTGGAAGAAAAGGCCTTTGCTTCACAATTAAGCCAAATACTCCCTGATAGAAATAAGTGAATGTGAATCTAACCAGCGCCTGTTCAATCAGGAGACAGAAGAGAACAGCGTTGCCCAGCTCCTTCAGCCCTTGGAAGACCTCTGACTTGAGGTCTGGGTACTGAATCACGTCCACCAGCATGGCAAGGTAATACTGCAGAATACCTGTCACAACAATGTTACCAATAGATATAGTTCATTATGATATCCTGATGCTGTTGACAGAAAAAAACAGTGAAGCATATTCTGCATTTTCATATACTGTATATATGCATGTTTCCCTGTGTACAACTGCCTGGCAATAAGTGTCCAGTTAACTCGTTGCTGTGAAGATTTCTCACAATGACTGGCATAGTAACAACAAAAAAAAAAGGTGTGACACAAATGATCATTCTAGATAAGAAATACTCAAGTGAATTCATCCTCTCCTAGGGTTACTGACCTGGTGATCCATACTCGTATTTATGCATCCTGCACTTGTCTGGCATGGCCTTCATCAGCTGTCTCATATAGTCCAGCATTATTCCACTCACCTACACACACACACACACACACACACACACACACACACACAAAATGGTGAGGAAAGGAAAGTAACATGTTTGATATTATACAAAAAGAATCCCAACACATTCAGGCACATATACGCAGCATTTTTATGAAGCAAAACCTACACATTCGTTCATAGCTGGGCCTATCACAACGCCTTGTACAATTTCACTTCAATCCCAGTCAAACCAAAGCTATGTCAAATTGAAACAGAAATATCCACCACTTTTTGCAACACAATGGACAGTTAACATCCCTCAAACTAAGTCATGCATCCATCAGTTCCCCAACACACTTACAAACTTGTCCATGCTTTTCAGCAGCTCCTCAATCACCACGGCGATGCCCTGGTAGCCTAGCATGTGACACATCACACGCAGATGTGGCATGCCGATGAACTCCGAGTACAGACTGTAGATGGTGCTGAAGGACATGTTGAGTTTCTGAAATGTACAGCAGGCAGGAATGGCAAAATTAGGGTTTTTACGAAAATATGAGATTCTCTCGTATTTTACCGTAATCAGAGCTCCATCTAATGACTATGCAAAAGCAACGTTTATGTCAGTTGTTTGACTTCTTAACAGTTTTTTTTTAGGAAAATAAGTTTCAAGTTAAGCAAAAACAAGCCAAGTTGGTATTAACAGGAGAATAAGGAAGCCTAACACAACCATCTGGTTAATAATTCGCCACACACCCTTCCCACTGAAATCAAACTTATCCCTATCTGACAAGGCGATATGCTACTACAGCGTTGATAAGGTTAGGCACTATATAAATATTCTATTATTATTATTATTATCATTCCCTGTGCACAATAAGCACTGTCTGGCACTTTACCTTAGTGCCCCAGACATAGTACGGAGAAACACTGGGAGCCTTGTCTCGCTTGTTGATCTTCTCAAAGATAGGGGGAACTCTCACAAACCTGGGGAAAGGAAGTAACAAAAATAAGCCGTATGAGAAATAAATCATGAATACAGCCTTTCCGTAATGTAAAAGGCAAGGTTTAATTATGTAAATATAAGTCGATTTTTTTTTTCTTGGTGCCATCATAATTTCTAGAAAACACTGCAATACTATCACATACAGCTGACAATATTATCCACACACTAAAAATGGACATGTACATGTATAAAACAAAACACAACAACAACAAAACTCCATGAACGTAAATGTACATAAAAAAGTTCAGCTAAAATTGTACCTGTTGGTGGCACCATTGTAGCAGTAGTTTGGCAGAAAATCATAGTTCAGCTCCCAGAAGATGTGAAGTGTGATGCGTCCGTAGGGAGCAGACACACTCTGGTTGGCTTCGCGCAGCATGGAATCAAAGTCATTCAGTTCCAGGTATTCACCCAGCAGTCTGTGTGCCAGACGGTTACACTCCAACAGTCCCTCCAGCTCCTACCAACAATAACAGTGAAACACCATGAAGTCAGCCAGCACTATCAAACGTGTGTGACACTGACATTGTCAAAGTGATGTACCAGTTTAGGGATGCGTTTAGACACTAGGGGTGGGTGGGTGTTTGGGTGTTTAATGTCCTTTTCCACGACATACGGGTGATATCAAAGACGGGGCAACGATGAAAAAGCCAGCACCAAATATTTGGCCTCAGCTGGGATGCGAACTCACGACTCGAGCATTAGAAGTCCAACGCTCTACCACATTTAGACACTAGAGTGATGTTGCCCATCAGTAAATCTGGAGGAGGAAACAAGTGAACATATAAAATTAAAGCGATTAAAACTGCAAGAGTATTCAAACAGAAGACAAAATGGCACACTGACCATAATACCAGTGAGATTGCCCGCCTCAAAGCGTGCGATTGCCACATCCAGTGAGGTCTGTATGGCCACGGTGATTTGCTGACCGATCAGGCGATTCAGGTCTATGGAACGTCCCAACAGCTGGAGGACAAAACACACCTATGCAGTAGCAAGCTTGCATGTTGGTGCAATTCAAAATAATACATTCTACGCCACAGATTTTCTCTCCACAAATCATGTACAATGTTAAAATCAATGAATCAGCTAGAAAACTGAATGTGAAGAGTGTGAAGGCTGCACAAGTAGCCACAACTTGTGATGGTGGTCAAACATCTGGCAGTGTATGTGCATCTCCACTACAGAGCACTTCAATACACATTTTTTTTTCATCTTTTTGGGTGGGCACCAACATAATGATTATTTACAACAAATAAATGTACAACAGCCTCGCGTTCGTATTAAGTTCGCATTATTTATGGACATAGGTACACAGACATCATTACAGGTAAGGTAAGCAGTGATGATGTAGGTGTACCTGAAATTCACAATGAAATTCTGGTACTTGTAGTATACAAGTATCTGAGCAGTCCGCTTGTTTACTGCCATATCACTTGCTGCATGTACCACTAAGCCAGATACTATCCCACTAGTTGTTCACCTCAGCAGTTTATAAGTACCTGTACATGGCGCTGTTTGAGCAGAGTCTTGTACCTGTTGGGTGGAGGGAATGCTATCTTCTCACCAGCTGCCTTGCATTCAGCGCGATAACGCTTGTTCAAGAGGATACTGTAACACACACATACAATATAAATTAAATTAGCCAAATTTGACAATATTGCTGTACATTCACTAGTTTGAAACTGCATGCACCCACACACAGACAGACAGCCACACAGAAAAGACACTAACCTGCCTGCAAGGTGTTTGTAGTACGCAAAAATCTGGTCACTCAGCTTGTACACAAACTGGTCAAAACACAGGTTCACCTTGAAAAAACAAAAACAAATCAAGACATTTAAAAAAAACAAAACAACTGCTTTGTGCCGTAACTTTTAGTTCTACATTTCCTCATTTAAAACAGCTCCCAGGGGGTGGGGGTGGAGGGGGAGGTCGGGGGGGGGGGGGGGGGGCAGTGGGGGGGGGGCTGAGGCATGGGTTGTATCAGGTTGCTTTCTTATAAATACATATATATAAGTCAATTTTTAGACAGTTGAGAATGGCCCCTTTTTTTTTCAGCATACATGTATAATAAAACATGCATCATCGACCATTTCAAGATTTCTGTAACTGTACGAAAGAAAACATTATTGTAAAGAAGGTTTTTGACCCACCTCAGCTTCTATCTCATCATACAGAAACTGCCTGCGGAAGCGAAGGAGTGCATACTGAGCACTGTCATTGTACAGATCCAAAGGATACAAGATGTACCTGCAAAAGAAAATTTAAACATGAAAGACACATGCAGCAGTAGTACACAGCTGAGCTGGTGACAGAGAGACAGAACAAGCAAAAGAATTATGAATTTAAACTTATTACTTTTACATTTATGACTTGTAAAAAGTACTAAAGGAGAAAAAGTAATGCCATGACAATAAATATGGACACATTTTGTGGGGTTTTTTTTCTTAACAAAAGCCACAACTCATACCCCAGTACTGATACATTGTCCAAATACATACACGTAATGAAGAGATGTAAAAATGCTGTAAGGGTTGAAACATAAAGTGTGTTGTGTATTACACTTACTCCATCATGGATGGTTCCTTAGTCTCCAGTATATGGTCAGTCAGCACCCAAGGCATGGACATCTCAATTGGGAACTGAAAGAAAGAGCAAACCTTCAATTTGGAGTATCAAGAAAATGAAAACAACAACAACAACAACAACAAAACACAATCACAGCTGAACAATATTAGGGAAACTGCAAGGCTGACATCCAAACCATTAACAACAACCAATGTCTTTCTCTCCAGAATCAGACTACTGACCTGGATGCGAGCTCCCATTGTCATCTCCAAGAAGAACTCACGGTACCACAGCTGGGACAGGTCACAACAGTTAAACAGGGACCCTGGACAAGAAGCATGAATGACAGTGAAGCATACTCATAGAATAAACTACATTAAAAAAATAAAATCCATTCCTGAAGAGTTCTAAAAAAGCACAAACATGCATTTGAACTAGAAGAGTACTGACTGTTGAAGTTGATGAGATAATTCCAGAAGAATGACAGGCGATGGAAATCCTCGATCTGAGCCAAATGCCGTGGGTCCATTTCCTTCCGCAGCGCCTTCATTCCGATCAGTGACTCCAGCATCGTACGCACCATGTACAACTGTGGAAGACAATAATCATAAAACCATTGTGTTTCTTATATAGGTGCTTTACCCATCTGCTTGCCTCAGGCACTGCAAACTGAACATGACACATGCTCACGTGAATCACATGCACTCTCTCACACACCAGACATAGGAACATCACAGTCACGAGACAACGCATACAACTTGTCAAAACACTACATATAAACATTCAACAAACATTACAAGACACATTGGGAGACAAGGACCACTGTCTCGTTATCTGTCTTCAAAATATCACTTCTCTGTGTCTGGTCTAATCTTATGTGCAAAATACTCTCTGTGTGTGCTCATATCTGTGTGCACACATGTACATGCTTCAAACAAAAAAAGTTTCACACTGAAAAACAATTGTACGTACCTGAGTGGATGAGGGGTCTGTGTTTCTGCGTGGCAGCTTGATTGGGAAGCCTCCTTCTGGATCCTTTTTGCCGTGTAGTGCTGGATCATTCTGTGGCTCAGTCCCTCGATACCAGTCAGCACAAGTCTCACGCACTGCCTTGAGGATTCTGTACAAGTCGTAAGAAACCTTCACTATTGAAAAGTATATATTGGCAGAAAGACAGAGAGTGTAGGTATCAGGAAACAAAATCTAAACCATAAACTGTCAATGTAAACATCACAGTTTCACAACTGAAAATGAAAAAAAGTTCTGGATTCTTCTCCAGTGTGAAATCTAAGACCACAAAAACATGGAACTCCAGAAACTGAAATATTTGCTAAATGTTTCCGCAGCATGAATTATGTTGTTTAACACACACTGAATAGTTTACTCTGTGAAATAAATACTTGTTAAAGCTGACACATTAACATTCATGTAGTTTACAGCCTCACTAAAAAGAAAAAGAGAACACATTCTCATGACAGCTTCTCTAACAAAATTAATACAGTCTATGAGCCTGATACAGCGGTAATAAGGTTGTACAAACCGTTCTATGATGTCATGCTTTTTCTTGATAGCTTTGCGCAGTGGGTCTCGCAAGAGGACCTGTACCAATTCCTGCAGCTGTAGATACAAGTGACGTCGGATAGCATCCAGGAACACTGACTCCATGCGTGCCATCAAGAGTTGCAGCCCCTTGACCATGGCAATCACCTCCACAAGGACAAACTTTTCCTCACGACTGTAGTTGTAGCGAGTCGCCTACAAGTTGTAGCAAAGTGACACTTAATAATTACAAACTTCTTCTTAGAATGTTAACAGCTGGGATGAATAACGGCATTCTAGTCACCAAAATGTAAATCTTACTGAAAAGCATATGATTTAAATCAATATGTGTGAGGAAACATCGTACTGTATTCTGTTTTACCAAAATTATGTTAAGTAATGCCCCTGAGATGGAAAACTACCCCTTTCAAAGCTCCAAGGCTGTTAACCAGATAGAAGGATGTCTCATTTGGCCATCATGACCGTTTTCATAACTTTGTGGCTTCTGCTACGAGAGAAATATGACTTTCTTTGAGAATATGGTCCATTCCTGAACAGACTGAGACTTGACTCATCTTCTAAAAAAATCACCACCATCTAGCTCGTCCTCAGTCTGCAACCAAATAATGTTGTCTGCTCAATACGCGGTACACTTCTAGAACAACATACATGTACATGCCAGCCAGCCACCACAATGGTTTCAGATGCCACATTATGACCCAAGTGACCCATTTTGATGCACAGTCTACACAAATTTGATGACATTTTCTGCATGCTGTTGTATGCCTGTCATACGTACTGATTGAGGCTTTAATTGGATAAAAGTAGATGACAGACAGCACCAACATCAATCATACTCACCCGTTCATAAGGTTCTGATTTCTCTGGACAGGCCTTATTTCTGCCTGGTTCAGTGGGATTCAGCAGTTTCCAGGAATTCTGTTAAAGAAACACACTGATAAAAAGCAGTTAAACATAACATCGGTTGGAAAATTCAGGAGAAACTGGAAATGACCATAACACCATGCAAAAGTAGAAATGAAACAGCACTGTTCTTCTTTATTTCCCTAACCCTGGTGTTACTGAATAAATTTGTCTCAGGCCATAGAGGTAGTCTGGAATATTCTGTTCTCGGCAAAACCAGGCCGGGTTAAATGTATTTACCTCAAGGAAGTTTCACACCAGAGTACTTCCTGTCTTCGAACGAAATGCCCTCCAGCAGACAAAAATCACTCACCAACTCCATGACCTGTTGTGTCCAGGCAGACAGAAGTTGCAGTCCGCGTAACGCCAGATTAGTCAGTTCTCTGTTCTCCTGATCAGTGCGTGGCTTCTCACGAGTTGTAGTTGTAAACTGAAAAGATAAGGACAATTAAGTTGAGTCACCTCATGAGTGAAGCAAGCTACATGTGTTTACCAAAAAATGGATAATGAAGTCGGGACAGGCATAATACACTAAAATATCTAGAACTCAAATATGTCTAAGTTTATAGATCAGTGTGTCAAGGTGACTACTGTGTATTTTCATATTCTTATTCTACTTCGAAAATAATATTCACCAGAAAATTTGAAACTAAATTGCAGTCTAAGTTTATCAACTTTTCTCAGAACAGCCTTTATAATTTGTGAAGTCTTGCATTCATTATGTCAAACTTTCCAACACTATCACTGAACTGGAGTCATCATTATGATCATTCAGTCCATCCATTTATCCATCCCAATAATTTCTTATCCACTTTACAGGCACACTTTGCACCCTCCCCCATCACCCACCCCCGTCCAGCACTAATCCACAAAAGCCATGTGAGTCTGCCCTGACCTCATTATGTATCCTGGCCAGCTGACTGATGTACTGCATGTGGTCGTCTCTGATGGCACCAAGACTAGGCAGCATGTTCGACTGTGGACTGGGTGTACTCGACTCACAGCATGGCCACTTGGATGCGTCAAAGTTTGGAGTGGCTGAGATGTACTGATATGGAGCAATCTGCATGTCTCCATACAGTGGCACGAATGACAGCTCCTGTGCAATGCCAAAGGGGTGATTACTTTGTAATACTGCAATTGTGAAACTACTACATGTACTACTACTAAACATGCAAGGTAGTCTATAATATTATACTGTTCAAACAGTAAGTACAACAGAACAACTGACAACAGAAAGTACTCCAGACCCATATTTTTAATGCAGCTTGCATGGGCATCTTCATAATTAAAGTATTCACCGGCATGTTCCATACCTACAGATTTGCACATTGCCTAGGCAGAAAGTACAATCACCTACAAACAATTTTCTCACTTTGAGGATTCTGTCGATCTTGCTGATGTTGATGCGCTTCTTGGCATCCAAGCGGTAGATGTTAACCCCTTCTTTACTGTCCAACAAAAACAGTCCCACAGCCATCACCTGCATCAGACACACCAGACTGCTTATTACATAAACAGTACACATCTAATTATGGTCTCACGTGCACAGAATGCAGATGTCCCATTACAGTCACAGAAGTAAAAACAGAGAACAAAATTGCAAATTGGTGAAGGATAACCAGTGTTTGAAAGTCAAAAAAAACTGCAGAGGTTGTAAGCAATGCTCCTGTACTTTTGAATAATGAATAATAAAAATGTCTCTACTGTCCATTTAATGCCAAACATAAAATGGAAAATTGTCATGAGACACCAGCTACTGGAAAAACAGTGTACTGTGTACATGGCTGTAGTTACGTAAAAGCTGTATTCATTCACTGATCAGGGCAAGTGATATTACCTTGACAAGGAGGTACTTTTCTGTGGGCTCGAGGTACATGCGAGTCTCGTACATGGTGACACACGTGTTGATGACGTCTGCTATCAAATCCTCATGACCTGGGACCTGAGACAGCTGGTCACGCAGCGTGTCACGCATGGAGTTCTTGGTGGCCAGATTCATGCTCAGGTTCTGAGATTCTTTCAGTGACTCCATATCCTGGTGAGTCTTCAGGCACTGGGCAGCTCTAAAATGATGATCAAACTTCGGGGGTACACACATTGTTCACACACATGAGGTAAAACTTTTATTACTAAGCAAACAGAGAAAGAGGCAAAATGACTCGTCACCCAGGTTACAACTTCAGTTTTATGTTGACAGTTTTTCCGACTACAAACATGTTTAATGCTATAAAATGCACACAACAAAAACTGAAACTCTTGCACACATGGACTGAAGTGTGCAGTTCTCATTCGAAGATGCAGGATTTCTTGGGTATAAACATACAGATGAATAACCAGTAATTATGACATTAAATTTTAAAAAAGTAATTACGAGATGGCTCAACACTCATTCTGTATGGAGATGAAAGATACATGTACATATATATGCATTCAGACCTTCTCGTCTGTGAGTAATCATTGCAGACGCTTGCTTTGATGTTTTTCAGTTCATCCAGCTCAGCAAACATGTTGATGAATTTGCCCAGGGTTAAGAGGTAAGCTTCTGACACCAGGTCATTACGTTTCTCCTTGTGACACAGTCGCTTCACCTCTCCACAGAATGTCTCAATAGCCCGCCGCTGAAAATTAAATACAACAGATACCATTTATTCAATTCACATAGATCAAATTAAATATCTGCGATATATGCAGGCAGCAAAGGAACGGGTATTAAAAAAAGTTAAGAGCATGTGAAAAATATACACATGTATGTAAAAAGCTCCTCGATTCTGTCTGAAACTGAGAATTGTATACTCAGACGGTAACTTATGTGCCCTCTGCCCAGTCCTAGGTCCCTACAACTTTTTTTTTCAAAGTATGATTACTTTACATCCCACAGCAACCAGTTCAAAGTAGCAATCACACGTGCATACTTATCTTAGTTTTTATCCATTACAAATGATTTTTCAAAGACATCCTTTTATTTTTCATCTCTTCTTCTAACATGAAACCTTGCTAACAAAATTACACAGTTTTCCTGTACCTGAAAGAACATGAACTGCATAAGTTTGTTGATCTGTGGCTCCATGATTTCTACAGTTGTCTGATAAATCTGAAGACGGTTCTCTTGTGCACTGTTAGACACCTGAAGGAAAACAGGTGTATATATATTAAATTACAGCAGTTTCAACAGTAAGTATGCACACGCTTTAACTTGTGTACAGAGGCAGAAATCAGCAGTTTCAACAGTAAGTATGCACACGCTTAAACTTGTGTACAGAGGCAGAAATCAGTTGCATGTGTAATTGTAAAGACAATATGGTTAAATTAAAGCAAAGTTATAGATCTTAATTAATTTTCAGGCTATTCAGAAAACAAAAAAAAACAATACATGTACACTGTACACCTAAGCAAAGTTTGTGTGCCTTTGTTTCACTGTAATATAAAAAACAGAAGTGAGTTAAGTGTATATATAAACATGTACTGTACTTTGAACACACATGAGCAAACATCAGCAAAGTCCACATGTACCTGAGGAAAAGCTCTGGAGCAGCTTCTCCATGTGTAAAGCATGACAGCATATTCCTCTCCTTCTTCTAGCAACAAGTTCTAGTCAGAGACAAATTACAGAATGATAAAATTCAGATTCCACGCAAAGCATAGCTAGCAGATGGAGGCAATGCAAAAAGAAATCAAGAATTTGTCGGAAAACAATCAGTTTCCCCTAGTAAGAACTAAAGATACCTTTTAATGTTTGCAATAACTTTTTTCCATTATAATTATAAACTGATATGATAAGAAAAGAATCTAAGAAAATCGCCTAGAACTGTCCCATAACACTAGGTTAGTTACAACGTGATACAAAGGACATTATTTTTAGTAATTTACCATTATTATCAATATTATTAATTACCAGATCAGCTTGCACGGTGGCCTGCTCAATGTACTTGGCTTGTGCACACACAAATGCCGATCTGTCCGTGAAGTTACTGTCCGTGTTAGCTCTGTAGTGCAGGGACTCATTGACGGCCTCAATACACGGCTGTTCATCTTGAAGAGTAAACTCGTCTAGTGCATCAACATTTTCCAGAGCACTGGTCAAGTCAACTTTGTCCATTTTCTGCAAAGCTGCCTCAGCTGCCATCTTGAGCGCAGGTTTTGTGAAAGTTGTACAACAGATGCTAGTTTTTCCCAAGCAGCTCTACCATGCAGTCCATTTTACATGACTGGCTGACTCTGTATGGGATGACTGAAAAGAGAAGGAAAAACAATCTTTTCCAAACACATACATCATGAAAAATATGACAGATTGCTGCATGACTTCCTAACTGTCCACACTTACTGAACATATAACTGACAGTAAAATTTGATATCCAGTAGTAACAGCATATATATACATGTAGTTCACAAGAAGTCAGTCCAGTCCGTTAATTGCCTATCGTCCAAAGATTCTATAGAGAATAGATTTTTCTTTTCTTTTGTTCATTTTAAGGTTCCTTGTCCCTTTGACAAACTATAGATGAGTAGACTTTGACAAGAGTAGGTCTGAAAGTAGTATAGGCATCTGGCAACACTATGTACTATGCCATTGTGTCATCTACAGGTAAAAGCTGTGTTGCAAGTAAAAAAAAAAAAATAAAAAAGTGAATCCTTGAAAACGCAAAATTGTTGATTTTTTAAACAAACTGTTTGAGCTTCTTCAAAAAGATATATGCACACAATCTTTGACATCTTTACCTAAACAGTGAGGCTGGAGATTATTTTTCTAAATTGAACTGCTGTATTTAGACTTTCTACTTCTCAGTAAGTATGGCGTCTTACTTACTAAAGTCTGCAAGTACACTGCATTATTTTTTTTCATAAGTAGATTGATGGTCAGTTTTTTCCCTGTGAGAAGATTTTTATGATTTTTTTAAAGTATGCACATCAGTTCTACACCCAAATAATTTTCCTTAATGCTGGCCAAACGCTGAGAATAGAGAAATCTGGCTATTTCTAACATCACCTCAAAGAATGATATGCTTAAAGGCATTGTTTGAACTAAGCCATAGGGAACACGAGGCAGAATGAGGTGCATGGATATCACGATTTTGGAACATGTTGACGTAATTTGGCATGTTGTCATCCCTTGTCATGGTCGTACTTTGGTCAATGGTGTCACTATAGTTTAAAGTTTCTTATGTGGCAAACTCTGGCCGCAATGATCACTTGAATTCAAGAGAGTTATAACTCTGTGACTTTCATAATTAAAATAAAACTCTAAACAGCAGACATTTTTCGACGTTTGAAGATATTTTGCAAGTGGCAAAACCACAATGACAATTAACAAACAGACAGGAAACCACAACCAAAAAGAGAACCCAAAAACATAACTGTTGAAATTAATCAGGGTATTATCCATGTAGTAGATGCAAAAGTTTGTTTGACATTCAAACGGATGCTGGAAGTTGTACCTGTTTGTGTTTACACACTTATGGAGTTAATTTGCGCTTTTACCTGCACATGTACCGGTTTGTTCAGGTCACACCCTCTTCCTGGGAATGCAAGCTAAACTCGCGTCGCCTCAATGATCCATGCAACTATAGTGCCTACGAAATTCACCATTTGCGCGTTTCACATTTTGATTTCCAGTTCCGGGAAGTATTTTGCCAAATGACTGTTTTCCTTTGACGAAAAACACCGGCGATCATTGGACAACATGCCCTGTATCAAGCGGACTGGCAAACTGCCACTTCCTCATTCCCACTTCCTCGTTTCTTCCTGATCATAGTGAGGGCAGCTGTGCATTCCAACATTTTTTGTTGTTGCACACATGAAAACCTTTCTGTAACACAATCCTCAAATAATTATAACTATCGCAATCGAACAAACAGATCGCACGCGTCAACTGCATTCCTTACCTGTGTTTCAGTAAACTTTTCCCATTTTCCCCTTTCGGACAGAGCCTCCTAAAACCTTAGACCAAATCTCCGCACACATACAATACACCAGCTCGCTCGCTTCATTTCTAGTCTAAAGCCATCATATGCGGCGGAGTTTGCCTCAAAGACAAGATGCCTTATTTCCCTTGTCGTAGTTTGTTGGAAAATTTACCTGTAACCACGGAAAGATAAGTTTAAGATTTTTTCTTATTACAAAATTTGAGAGTAGTATTACGACAACAAAGTACAGAGTTTAAGCACAAATAAATTTACTTTATCTTTTCAATGCAAGTTATAGTCCATGTTTTTAATAATTCCCTCGCAACACGATTGTTTACAGATTATGGCGGAACGAGGTCGTTCTTACACATTCTAAAGCTTGTACGGTACGCATTCGGGATTCACTTCAGTGGCTCAAGAGCATTGTCACACACACACAGAAATCTGCAACCTGAATGCGTCCCTGAACGCTCCCTTTCACATATGCTTCATGAAAGGCTGAGTTCTGAAACTGTACTTTTTATTAGGCATCGACTATAGGAACTGACAGACCACCCACCATACATCATTGGTGTACAGACGCTGTATTTCATATCCTTCACGAAAGTGTATTTTATTTTCAGGTAAAACAGATACAATGTCTAGTCGTGGATCTAGCCGTTCATCGACCCCAACAACAGGCCTGTCCAAACTGCCGCCGATCATCACAAACGAAGCGGACAGGGAGTTCCTCTATGAACTCAATGGATTTATTGACCGGGAGCTCAGTAAAATCAACGCACAAAGTGAGGAACAACGCTATCTTGTCTACAAAGCAGTCTTTAACAGGGTGAGTCAAACTTTTTTTGCTGTCTCTCACTGCATAAAATAGTATCATTAAAAAGGACACAATGTCACACATACATACAACAGCAGTTAAATTTCTTTACAAGTTATGAAGTATGTTTTATTTACAGTTTGGTATAAAAGTTAGGTTACTATAATCATTTGTATTATAATCATATTCTTTTTTCATAATCGTCTTCCTATCTCTCTTGAAAAAAAAAATGATTGATAGTCTGTGTATACATTTACATTACAGGTGATTGAACATGTGACAGCTTATAAAAACCTGCTCACCTCAATCAAAAAGGAGTATGAAGACACTATTGAAACCATTCGCACTGGTCAGAGAGAGGCTGTATTTCTTCAAGGCAAACTTAAGGCTATGGCATCCGAACCATCCACCCTCAGAAACTACAAGAAACGTGCTGATGAACTGGAGGAAAGGTAAAATTCACTCTCATTGTCGAAGCCCAAACCATAAAGGTATGTATCCATATAGAGATGCGGTGGCGAAGCAGTAGTGGTGTGATGGTGGGTAATAGAGAAAAACGCATTGAGTGTATCCATATAAATAGTGTGACTAGCGGCATCCAGTCTAGTTATGTGTTTATTTGTCAGTGACGCCGAAGTTAATGTTCATTTCATGGACCATATAATTATTTGTATCTTGAAGCGAAAGAAATCGCATCGTGTTGCCATATGATCATCATATCTGGTACGGCCACCGCGTTCCTTCCGCATCATGCAAATGGAGATACTATTTATTTATTTCTATTATTTTTATTTGAAAACCTGTCACTTTCACTACTGGTGGGCGTCCACTTTGCTATATGGATACGCAACTGAAAGCTGCAACACACAATTGCTGTAACACAAACAAAATAATGTTTTCATTTTTCATAGAATGCAACAATAGATTGCACAGTGCAGTTTCAAAACTTAACAATTTTTTTACAGATGATACAGGACAGCACTGCAGGTTTTAACATGCACTGTCTTTGCAAAATTTTACAGAGTATCGGTAGTGAAAAAGGACAATGAACGACTACAGAAGGAACTGGAAGATCTGGTAGCTGAGCGGATGGAGCGTGAAAAAAAGCCAGAGGCCAAAGAAATTCCAAAGCGTGAACTGAAGAAAGATCATCGTCGGATCCCAGGTAACGATTTGGTCATGTGTTTGGCACTTCAAACAGCTGGTCTGCTTTGTACATTTACCAGAATATCTTTGGTACATGTATATAACTATATTTTTTACACTTTATCATGCTTATATTAGTCCTTCAGTTACACAAGTAGATGAACGAGTTAACAGCAGATTTGAAAGCTACATGCTGTGTTGTGTAGGTCTGACACTTGAGGAGTCTACAGACTTGACAGTGCTAAATAAGAAGCTTGATCGACTTGACAGACAACTAAAGGAACTCAACATCAGCTTGAAAACAAGGTTCCTTCCCAAGACGCAGAAACTACAGCTGAAAGATACACTTGACAAGAAGGTGGGGATTAACTTGTTTATGCAGACCTGACATCATGCACCTATATGATTCACTTTCACTTTTTGTATCAAGTCTTAAGGTATATTCTGAAAGACACTAATAGCCTCTTATAATGGTAACTTGAACACTGGATTAATGAAATCTGACTAGAAGCTGCAGTGTTATGTTTAGGCATGCTGTGGCAAGGGTGTAGGCTTGTGCATTCAAGGCTTTTGACTATTGAATTCTGAATTTTGTTCACCTCAGATAGTCCATATGACATCTAAGCAGCATAGTCACTTTGAGAATGAAACTGAAGGTGTGCCAAAATGCCCACCTGTACCTGTTGCTACATCTGCCAGGAAAATGATGCCTTAATCTGTATAATATTATAATATAATATAACATAATCTGTATAATATTATGTTCTTCATTCAGGTGAGCTATCGAGATGAGTTGCTGTGGCAGAGCCAGGTGTACAAGGCACGTGGCCAGAAGCTTAAAATTGCACTTGAGGCTGCACAGGCATACAACCGAGTGAAGCCACCACACCAGACTGTGGGCGATGCTGTGATTCTGGCCTTTCAGCATGCCATGGGAGCTGCCACCCACACAGAGAAAGGTGTCAAGTCTTCCATAATATTATTTTTAGACAGATGCCAGTACATATGTTTGTTTGTTTGTGTGTGTGTGTGTGTGTGTGTGTGTGTGTGTGTGTTCTTTTTTCAACAGTTTGTCCATTGCTGTATTCTTTTCAGTAGGTGCAAGAGGGATGGTGGGCACATGTTTGTGTATGTGTGTTGGGGGTGAGGGTGTGTGTGTGTGGGGGTGGGGGGGGTGGGGGGGGGGGTTGAGAAGCTGTTGCTGCTGTATACTGCAGTGCATTCATGTACAGTGTCACAGTGTCCACCTCCATCCTGGATAGTGGATGTTCTTCAGGTTTCTTGTGTTCCTTAAGTTTCCTTCTTCCTTGTAGCTTTGTTTAGTGATAGAACAGTTTCCTCTCTCTTGCTCTCCCCCTGTCTCTAACTTCCTTCCTCTCTTTCTCTTTCCCTCACTCTCTTTCCCACATGAACATACTCCTGTTTTTGTTTTGATTGTTTTACATGTATTACATTTTGTCTTGGTGCTTTCCATGCGCATGACAATAAAAACCTTCAAACTTGAAACTTATCCCAACCTTTAAATTTTATTTTCATTGCTGTTTAAAGTTGTATCTATTTCATTGATAGAGACACTTCATTGCTGGAAGACTTTCAGTCATTTAATGGTTTTTGTTTTAGGGAAGTTGTAGTTGTTGACATTTTAGGAAACAAATAGTGAAATCATTGTTTTCCTGCCTTCTGCAGAACATGCTGCAGGAGAGGCTGGAGACAGTGCAGCCTCGGAAACAACTCAGTCCAGCACATTTGAGGATGATGATCCAAACAAGGAGAAGGAGGCAGAAATGATGCTGGAGTACATTGAGAAATTTAATGAGTTGTTTGAAGATGACAAGTTTGAGGAAGCAGCCATACATGCGGCCAACAGCCCAAAGGGAATTCTGCGCACCCAAGCTACGCTGGCAAAGTTCAGAGGTAAATTGTGATTTTATCTGCTTGTCTCTATGCCTGTTTGCTATTCCTTTTGATGAAACCTCTGTGTGTGGGTGTGGGTGTGTGTGTGTGTGTGGGTGGGGGGGGGGGGGGTGAGGTAGTGGGCATGTATGTACCTATTACTTCTTTATTACAAGCAGCAAGGTAAGTCTTTCTTTGTGTACAGTCAGTGCTGGGTAATCTAAATATAATTCCCTCTGTGATAAATCAGTTTGTTTTGCCTTTTCCTGTCTGCAAAGATGTGAAAACCCCGTACCGAGGCCGATCGCCACTGCTGGCATTCTGCGATGCAATGATGTCGTCAGTCAAGTCAGCAGCTTCCAGACCAAACGAAGGCCTGTCGCTGGACTGCTGTAAGGCTGGTATCAATGAGAACCGCCTTGACCTCATCTACCACTGGCTAACCCAAGACAAGTGAGGCAGCCTATAGTACTCGTAGCCATGGAACAAGTCATTAGTAATGTAAAGAATACAGTCAAACCTGTCTGCATCATCACTCTAATGTAATCTCTGCATTCAGCCAGCTGCTGCAGGTGGAGCTGAGTTTAGCACACTAAAAAACCCCACTTAGGACCTAGTAGCGACTACGGAAGGAAGGTGGCACATTTGAAGTCACTGAAGCAGGCTCACTGCATGTGCATATACTGTTGGTGTACATTTACTGGCATTGCTGCTCTTTGTGCACATTTAGCCTTAAACATACTTGACAGTGTTGGGTCTTAGAACCAAAACTCTAGGCAGTTCCCAGACTGTGTTACTGGTATCAACTAATAATAATGATGAGGATTTGGCGCCCAACCTCCTGCTGGAGCTCTGGGTGCCTCACAATAGCAGGGTGGTAATAAATACACATGAAATACGTCACATTACATACACATGAAATACAGTCACATACATGTTACATACACACAACTATGATACATCCTAACACGACATCCTAAAATGACAATGATGGTAACTACAGCAACAAACAGACTAAATAAACAAGTAAATGAATAAACCTTGATACAAACCTTTATCATCAGGCTGACAGTGACAGCAGAGATGGGCCAACTGATCCGTGACCACTGCTCCTGCCAGGTGCCGTGCATGTGCGGATGCCAAGCTCTGGCACAAAACATCTTCATGCGCCAGCGACTGCACCCGGATGTCATGCTCTGCTTGCTGCGGCAGGGCAAAGTGCACATGGCTGTTCAGTATGGGCGCTCAAAAGGTTCACTGAGCGACGAGGTGCTGCTGAATCTGGTGAAGCAGTGTCCATCTGTACAGCTGGTAGACACTCTGCTGGATTATGAAGGTGGGAAGGACGGACCGCTGCTACCGGCTGGTGTAGTGCTGACTGCCCTCAAAGACTCTGGCAACTGGACAATGGGCAAGGGCTGGCTGCAGAAGCTTATGTATGGAAGATGTGGCACAGGTGTGTAAGCTTATAATACCATTTCACTCTCAACATATTGAAAACAACTTACAAACAGCGTCAGCGAAAAACTAAGATCTTTCATTTGAAATGTATGCTACACAAGTAATCTTTTTTATGCAGCCATTACTTAAAATTATAGTGGTTTTACAAATACAGATATCATGAATCATCAATGCAGAGGGCTTCAGTGTAAGCTTTGAATTCAGATACAGTGTGGATAAACGCTTGGTGCATATACCAAGTTTTGTTGAACTTAATCTGCACTCACTGCTTTAAGATTCCATGCCATGGTGAATTAAAAAATTATATGAACGAAAGAGCTTTTGATTCTCTGCCTGTTGACAGGAGCAAAAGGCAGCGAGGCATTACAGAAAGCTGTATCAGATGACAGTGTGACGTCACATGACCAGTGGAAGGAACTCATTAGACTGCTGCAAATTGATCGACAGGATGATTTGTCCCTGCAACTTCTGGCAGTGGTTACTGTGGTAACTTCCATGAGACAAGCACTTCATTTGTTGCAGCATGGCATTGGGGCAGCAGTTTAAGCCGCCTGCACTGAGTGCACTGTGTGTGCAAATATGTATAGCACTGTTACTGTGTTAGTGGTTGCATTTTCTGTTTCATGATGGGTGTTAGAGAATGTCAGTTGATCTGCTACTACATGGTGTTGGAGAACTTGATCTGTTGAAGCCTTTACATGCTGAAATATTTGTTCACAAGCGTACACTGGTGCACCTGGCTTGTATTCTGTATGAATGTAATGATCAGCTGGATGAGTCAGATATGTGCCTTTCAGAGACTGTACATTGTTGTTTCTTTTTTGAGAAAAGATTTGTAAAAAAGTGATCAAATTTATTTCTTAAAGCTGTTACAGACTATCATGAAATGGTGGACAAAACTATTTCGAGTGAGAGTGCGCATGCACAGACACAGACACACACAGACACACACACAGACACACACACACACACACACACACACACGTGCAGTTGTTAAATTTATTTCCCAGTTTAATTCCGAAATATGTGCTAAAATTTTAGTTTTAAACACATACAAGCAGACACACAAAGAATGTTGGACTGGGGAAAAGATATTATTGTCAAATGGTAAAAGCACTGAAACGCTTATCAAATTTCCCGCACAAATGTGGTTTTACCAAATAGTGGTAGATATGTCAACTGATAAATGTAATTCACAAATCGTCGCTCTTGCATTTAACAAGAAGGGAAAAAAGTGAAGCGAAGATGGAATGTTATCACACAATCTACATGTACTACGAATGTACAATACCATACATGCATATCTGAAGTAAGGCAACTCTTATAAATGGTTCTCTAGGTTTACAAGCACAGCTCTGTCAGTAATCACGACCAGTACATTTGCTTGAATTCACTAGCTGCAGCAGTACTAACCATGTGATGCATTTACTTGGTCTTAAGGAAAAATATGAATACAATTCCTGATCCAACATTTACTGCAACAAATTAGTATATGTACTATTGCACAGTCTGATTAATACGGCTCTGTAAGTGAGTGTAAGCCCTGAAGAAAGTACTGTGTAAAACTTCAACAGTCAATAATAAATGCAGTTTACGAATTAATGCACACATACCCCCCCCCCCCCCCCCGCCCCCACCATCTCCATTGCCATGCATTCTCACCAAGCACACCAGTCTGTGTGCACTATAGAAAGTCAAAATGTAGGAAAAAGAGAGCCCCATCAATATGTCAAAAAACAGACAAAAATTGCAAGGGGCATGGATTTTACAGGCCAATTCAAACTGAAACACACCAAGCAATTGGTATAATTAACCATTTATAAAAAAAATATTATATTCTGTTTCAATGGAAGTGAAGAACAGTGAGAGAAAAAGTCAGAAAATGTTAGATTTAAATTGTGTGTGTGTTTGCTGTTTTTGTTGTTGTGAATTTCAAAAGGGTGAAAAAAAAACAAAAAAAAACCCCAAAAAACCCAACAATAATTGGCTGTTTTATTTGCAAAATATCTCTGATGGATTTGCATGATGGGATAGTGAAATATAAATCGTAAGTGATTATTCTCACTCCAAGTTCCCAAAACATCTTCTTTATATACATCTGCACAGCTTCAAATCTGATGAAATCTGTCAAAAATGTTACTCAACATGTTTACATCTGACAATCCACGGCAAGCTGAATGCAAACAGTGTGTGATTTCTCATCAATAAACCGAGAAAAATTCAAGAAAGGACGGAGCAAAATAAATACCAGTATGAAGATAAAACAATCAGACAGCTACTGTGAATACATATGCTGGTAATTTGCATTTTTACTTTACACTCAGCCAGGTGATCCCAACTTTTACCCAAAAACAAGCATTATTGATGCTCACTCTAATGTAATAGTCACTTTCGCTGCCACACAGTAGCATGAGCCACTGTCCACTGGTGCTTGCGTGCTGTTTCTTTGATCAGGAAAGGCATGTTGCGATCTTCCAGGAGAATGAAGCATGCTGCCAGCTCTTTCTTCAGTGTGTCAAACCCTGTGACTGGTCGTCCATCCTTGTCTTTGTATCCACCCAACCATACAGACTGCCAGCAAATACAGCATGAACAATTCATAAACTGTGACAGAAACCTACAACCAATGCAACATTATCTCAATTACTGTTTTAAAACCTGCATGAAAAACAACAGCTATAGAGATGCACATCCACACATATTTGGAGTGATAATGCAGTTCTTTTAGTTTTAGATTGCGCACTGTGCTGATGTATGTAATTTATTTTCAGACACACACACATACCGGTACACACAAACCAAACTGCAATTTACAATGAGTCACTATAGCCTCCCTTCTCCTTCCCAACACACACACACACACACACACACACACACACTACAAGTACAACCAAAAAAAAACCTGCAACTTACTACAGGGCTGCCACTCTTCCTCCTGTGGCCTGATTTCCGGCTTTTTGAACCGGCTGTGAAGAGCTTTCCGGCTTTTTAAAGCCGTTTCCGGTTTTTCCGGCTTTTCCGGCGAAATAATCGCGAGTCTGTGTCTATCGCTGGACCGTCGGCCTTCCCGGGTAAGGTGCATTTTGCGTCTCATATTGTCATATTTAGGGCTGCCACATTTTTTCGGGCAAAGTCCTTTCTTCCTTCCACTGGCTCCCTGTAGTTTGGCTTTCCTTCCATTCAGATTTTGAGGGTCAATTTTCAGGCTTTTTGTCTCTCAGAAAGTGGCAGCCCTGTTACTACATGTAGCCAAATGCACAGACCCTACAAGTGTGAGCACTGCTTGACACTCTCACTCCCATTGTACCGTACCTTGTCAGTAAACTGTTCCAGCCATGTGTAGGGCGCAGTGATTACCAGAATCCCACCTGGTGCTACCAAGGAACCAAGCCGCTGCAGGAAAGCTTTAGGCTGATGAAGACGACAGATCAAGTTTGCAGCCAGAACTACACCAAACTGTCCCAGATCACCTGGAAGGCTGCATGCATCCCCTTGCTGAAACCTGGTCCTTTTGCGACTCTGCAAAGAGTGATGTCATTGTTGTATGTTACTCTATTCGTCTTTCAAATCATGTAACAGAAAACACACGCTCACAATGCAAACTCGCGTTAACTCAAGAGAAAAGTTCGAATGAAACCTCTGCTGACCATTAAAAAGAAAACATTTAAAAGAAAGGAAAGTTCTTCATTTTCGTATTTGGGGTGGTCTGTAGTTTAGTGATTACGAGACTTCACCACCAATGTGAGAGGTCAGGGTTGAGTCCCACTCGGGACAAAGAATTTTTTCTTCTCGTACGTGGCACCGTTTATTCGGGTTGATCATCGGGGGCTCTGTCCCGGCCCGGTACTCCAGCTTCCTCCCTGTCTTCTTTGGAAATCCTCAGCCCACAAAATTTGAAAATAAATGCAATTTTAATTTCCGAAACTTAAATAGCGGAGCTGATCCTTCGCATCACGTGACTGTAATGTGTTCATGTCCAGTGTGTGAGAGAATGCATGTGATTCACGTGAGCGTGTTGGGTTGAGCTCGCAGCGCTTTGAGCCAACTCAAGAAATTGGGTAAAGTGCCCACATAATTTACAGTTATTGTTTTCAAGGACTAGACTTGCAGCTGTCCTAGGACCTGAAAACACAACTACAGTGTAAATGGAAAGCGCACATGATAAGCTTTTCAAAAATCACTTTTCTGCTTCAACTCACTGGGTTATGATTTTTGTTTTGTTTTGGTGTTTGTTTTTAACTTTCAAAGAAGCAAAAATAGCTCATGGATCAGAATAAAAATAAGCCAGTTAGCCTTCATTCAGTGAGAAAAAAATGCTACACACACAGATTGTCACCCCTGATGCACAAACGCTCTGTTGCCACAAACTAAACATACATGTATCGACGATATGTGGACATGAGCTGTACAGTGCATGCCATCCTGTGCTATTTACCAGTCAAAAGTCCATGATAATGTTGGTACTGTACAAAAGCATTTCAGCGTAAGATGGGTTCATCCCAAGCATTGCACTTTGCAGCAAGATGACAAGAAAGCCAGCTACTATCAGTATCACAGCATATCTTGTACAACACACAGCTTTGTGAACTATTCTGAGCAATGTGGGGTGGTTCTGCCTGTATATATGTGACTGATCTGGGTAATGAAGATGATGCACCAACTCTTACAAAATGAAAAAAGACAATCCTTACAATGCTCTGGGGCACAACAGCTTTGTGCTCTGTGTAGAGATCTCCCTCTGTAGTCATGGTGTAGTCCATAGAACCTGCATCTTTCAGACTGTTGCAGACAGCCACAAATGCATGGCTGTAATCGATGCCAATAGCCTCCTCAACAACCCGGGCAAGTTCAAAGGTTGACCTTCCAACCGCACAGCCAATATCAAGAGCCCTGTTGGGAACTCCAGGCTGCAAAGTAGTGAAAAATAATGGTGTGACAATGTCAGTGTTGAGTGATATAAGGCAGGGTAGCCATAGGGTTATGAACAGACGTCACTCCCTAGATCAAACACACGAGTAGATTTTAGCAGAGAAGGCCTAGGGAGGTAAAACTTACCAATGAGGTAAATATAAACATTCTGCAGGCATGTTTTACTGAGGTATATATCATGCACCAACTGTCGTGGTTCTCGGCCATTTTAGCTACAACACATAGCTTTCATAACCAAGGAACATCCAGTGTGATTTTTTTTTTTTTTTTTTTTGCAAGTTGGGCCAGCATCAGTTTCAAGTAATTTTAGTTTGCTTTGGGCTTTGTTTGGGCATGGATTCTTTTCTATTTTTTGTTGCTGCGGAGCAGATCTACTGAACTCCATGAATTATTTCTGCTGACGGGAAGCACGTCTTCAACTCTGCCATTTCAGGTAAAGCCAGTATCATAATACAGCTATAAAAATGTGTCCAAGTACTCAGACAGGCAGATAAATCTGTAGGACAAAAATACCTCTCCATTCTTCACACTCACATTGGCTACATGTATTTGGAATAGCTCAAATGACCTATGTGGGGGTGGTATTTGCAGACCTGCATGCCTACACTACACATTGACCATAGAAAACTAAGTAATTTTGGGCTTACTACGCATTTAATTGCCCCACTACACATTTTTTTCCCCCTAAATCTACGTAATTTAGCGGTTAGCATTTGTCAAATCCGATCTGAACTTTTGCTTGCACCGATCCAGCTTTTTGAACGAGCCTCATTCAAAGTTTAACAATGTATAAATACCCGGTAGAAAGAAATTTGGCTAAAAATACACACACAAAAAACCATGCTGAGATACTATGGTAGTACACTGTAACCAGTTGAATCAAACAAGCCAAAGAATAGAATAGTTGATTTGTAGCTTAAGCAACAATCTTGCACATTTTGGTTGGGATACGTTCGGACTACTCATTTGGCCAGGAAACTACTCATTTGGTTTTTGGCACTACTCATGTCATGTTTGGTGGGTAGGCAGGTCTGTATTTGACTGACCTAGCGACCTTTACTGGTACGAAGCTATTACAGTGTATTTATCTCTCTGAGCAATTTCCGAACAGATGGCTGTTTCGCTGAGCTGTATTGCTAGTTTCCGCAAAGACAGTGTATAATGTTGGAAACTCCATAGTCTTTTTTTTTTAACGTTTTCTCGATCATTTGATTTTTTTTTTTTAATGTCATTTTCTATGTATCATCTCCAGTTAGGTGACCACAGACCGAAATGCTTTTCAAAAGTGTGTTTCAAACAAGGAAACACATGTATAGATCTATGTGACTAGCAGACGACACACATACAAGTGTAGGACCTCTTACCTGTCCCGGTTTGTAGTGTCTCAGGCATAGCTCAGCACATCGCTTTGGAAAATCTAAGGAGTCGTTTGGCCCAAAGTCTTCATAAGCTAGAACTTCTTTCGGCTGACCGTAGTGAAACATCAAGTATTCGTTAACTAGTTTTCGTGTCTCGTAATAGTCACTTGAGTTTCTCGAACGCTGCGCGAGCCGGTAGGTCGTGTACACAGCAACACCGACGGAAACCGCTATTGTGCTCACTGCAAAGTACTTGTGGTCGATTCCAAACACCGTAGCCATAGCTGAAGAATGTCACACAAGGTGAGATAAAGATAAAACTACGTAGGTCTATACTCTTTCTCGGATAATAGTGGTGGACCCCCTACCCTGATAGTCTCGTGTCGGAAAGGCACCTGCACGGCTTCCGCTAGGCTATGTCTACTTACTGCAATTCATGAAATAACCCAATTTCAAAGTGCTGCCTGTATACATGTACCTTCGCCGAATCGTGTTCATCGCGCAACCTGCTTACAAATTTGTACATCAGTATAAGTGACGGTTTTGGAATATGGTTTACATATATTTAGTTAGTAAAAGCAAAGCTACAGTGTGCCATAATCATTGCAAAGTCAGTGCTCATCATTACTCAAGTGAGTTGAGTGAACCGGTGTAGCAGTCCAGATTATACCCCGCCTGGAGTATACCCCCAAATAAACTGGCCTAGCTCAGACTATACCCCCGTATGAACTGGCCTAGCCCAGACCATCCCCCCGTTTAAACTGGCCTAGCCCAGACTATACTCCCGTATAAACTGGCCTAGTCAGTCCAGACTATACCCCGGAGTGTACTCTGGCCTAGGCCCGTTTAACCCTCTCCTGCCCACTTTAACCCCCCCCCCCTACCAAGGACGACCAGAGAGAGAAAAAGAAACGTCTTTGCTTGAATGTTGCACGCGTTTTGCCACTCGATGTTCAATGACGGCGTTTGGCACACATGAGCGGTTCTATAGCCGTTTTCTTTTCAGTTTCCTATTACTTTATTTTCTTAAACGATGATCTGTGTTGTAATTGTCCTGATGCACCAAGAGAGAGAGAGAGAGAGAGAGAGAGAGAGAGATTTTTTCTTTTTTAAGATAAAGTAAGATAAGAAAAAGTAAGATAAGATAATCTGTATTAATCCCTCGATGGGAAAACTCAGTGATTGCAGAGTCGGCTCGGACAAGACTGACTCAGTCCATATATGTACGTCAGTACGTAAGGTTATACAACTGGTGAGCCAAACGCGCGCGCGCGCGCACACACACACACACACACACACACACACACACACACACATCACCGGGCGCAGAAAGATATGGAATGTCTAGAATGATACTGTGACTGATCTGCCGGTTTGGAAGTGCGGAAGGACAGTTACTGTCGCTGTAGTTCGAAGCCGGAAAAAGTCAGCTGCCCGCCCAGTAGTCTATTGATAGTGACAGCGGGAACCACCGTAATTTGTGACGATCACGGGGGGTGTGTGTGTGTGTGTGTGTGTGTGTGTGTGAACCCTGTCGTACAAGGATACGAACTACCCCCCCCCCTCCTCCCTACCCCCGACTGCATAGTTTAGTTAATGCTCACCCCATCTCTACATTTTGACAAACCCACGCGGTATGTACGGCAGCCGGAAAACAGACATCTCTGTGTAAGACAGTCCGTTGTCGAACAAGCCACGTGTACACTATCGCGATACTTGCCACAGAGCTAAGCTCGGAGGGGGAGAGCAGCAGAAGTGAAGGAATCGCCTTCTCGTCTCTCGTGCCTCTGCCAGTAAACAAAACCAAGCTCTGTGGTCCAGACAGACGGCGGCGCAGCCACAGCTCACAACAGCTGTAATCGACTTCAGATCGACACCGCTCAGCAACTTTGGAGCCCTTTTCACGCTACCCCAAATACCAACATGCTTGGCTCCATGAATTCACCGTCCGGAAGCCGTTCAAAGTTGATTAGTGGTCGCTGTACGTGCAGTTCTAATAAAATTATACGACAGTCTAAACATATACGGAATGCTTCTGGGTTTTGTTTTTATCCCTTGTTACGAACGATGTCGTCATCAAAGTTCTCACAAGCCTGTGATGGTTTCAGGAAAACAGCCATAGAAATGGAAGCCGAGGCGGATTTGCCGCGCTTTCGGTCTCATTCATTATAATGAGAAATTTGACGTCTAGACAAGCTGCGTGAAAATGCCTAGAACTCTATATCTACTAAACTGCTTTCAAACCAGACCACCGCAAGTTTGCAGCATTGGAGTAACAGCATCATTATCCGGTTGTTGCTCATCTGATATGAGTGGTTCATACCCACCCACTCCGGCAGTTGTTCATAAGGCTGCATTGCCACTTGAGAGCGCCTAACACGCGACCTGGTGCCGTTGAACCATCTCCTTCACTTGCCATGCAGGCACGGTCCTAAAAAAAGGTTGCTACCATCCTAATGCGGTGCATTCACACAAACGGGCATAGGTTGTGTTCGTTTCTGTGATGCCTGTATTTTCGTCGTCAGAATGAGAAAAAAGAAGAGACTGCTGACTGCTTTGGTCATCGGAAGCGCTGTTTTGGGATTTCTGTACTTAGTCAAAGACAGTGCATTCTGGCGAAGTTCGTTGCTGGGGAACGAAGTGAGTATTGTGGAGTATACTATGGTTTGCTTGGCAGCCGGTCTGACTAAATGCGCGATTTCACAGTTGCAGCTTATAGGACATGTTTATGTCTCATGTAAGCCGATACGATTTCCTTCGTAGGTGACGTGTTGCCATGGAGGTTTTACGTATAACTTTTCAGCACTGTCGGCATCAGCTACACCAAAGCCTCTACATCCGCTAAAGGGTCTTTCGCTGCACCAGTTTGTATGGGACCATGCAGTGGTACGTGTTGGGTTTACACTACTTGACACACGATCTCGCATGCACCAGACATACTGGTTTCATGTCATGCGTTTCGATAGACATTGCTACAGAGAAAACTGATGCTGCTGGTGCTCAGTTAGTACATGCATGTATAGTCCGCACCCTTGGGTCGTATCGGGCGAACTGTACCAATGCAGTCACGTTCATTTAGTAGAGTTCGCCTGTTTAGTTCGGTTTAGGGTCAGGTTTCGGGTTGGGGTTACCTTGTGGTAATGGTGCAGTCGCTATGTTGTTTCAGTACACAGTCGTACTGAGTTTCGATTTCACAGCACATGCCTGCGGCCATGATGGTAAAGGATAAAGTTGACGACTCGGAGTTGGAGAAACTCGGGCTTGGAACTTGAAGTTGTAAAAAAAACGACTGAGTCAGTTATGCAGTGAAACGATTGAGTTCATTTTGAAAACAGGGCCATATAATTTATATACACACACTGTGAAATTTTCAGCCGACACTGATACCGTCCCGCACCCAACGTGATCCTGGCGGCGTTCTTGTCACTGTCATTTTACGCTCGTTACCCACTGGATCAGATCACGACACATGGTCAGTGTCATATGGAGATAGGCGGTGAGGTGGCGTACGTAGAAAGTGGGATCAGTGTGAGTAAGTAACTACTAGTATGTAGTCGAACGAAGACGGGAGGAGGAGACAGAGCGGCCGGGGACATGATGCTGAGACAGGGCCGGATCAAAGTTTTTTGAGGGGGGGTGCTTAAAATTGTTTTAGGGTCTTCTCATCGAAGTGGCGAAGCCACGAGTGCGTGCCTGCAAAGCAGGCACGCCCCTCTAGGGGGGTCCGGGGGCATGCTCCCCCGGAAAATTTTGAGAAAAATGGTGCAAATCTGTGCAATCTGGTGCATTTTGGCAGTGTTTTTTTTTTTTTTTGGGGGGGGGGGGTGCTCGAGCACCCCCAAGCACCCTCCCCTAGATCCGGCCCTGTGAGACAAAGGACACTGGTGCGTGGATGCTGCTGATCCGCCACCCCGCCGCGTCGCGTAGCCTTTAGAAAATCGGTTACGGGTAACCAGGCAACGCTTTGCCGGACGACAGTGTGTACACTGCAAGGCTCAACGCCAACAGCGTCGGGTGTATCCGGTCTCGGCGCTATGAAGTAAAAGTCTCACAGGGCTGTGCTCGTGTTGACACTGGGATTACCACTGGACGTGGTGACACAGTGAACTGCTAGGCTTCTAGCGATCATGACCACGGTCAGAGTGTGGTGATCACAAGGTCGCCCCCCCCCCCCACCCCAAGTGCCCAGATAGAGGAGCAATATAATTAACCACAGTACTACTGACATGGCCGGGTAAGAGTGAAAGGCCGCCACACTGCTGTATTCGTGATCAGTGGCTGACAGATAACCACTCAATTAAACCCTGACATTGTGCTGGCCGCGACACTGAAAATGTCAAAGATCACACGTAGAGATCGAGTCTGTTGGAGAGGGAGTGTTGTACAGTTAGTTCTCTCAGCTGACCGCTTTACTTCAAGTCAGAGGCAAATCTATACACGAGAATTCAAGGAGAGTTTGGGGTTGTTGTTGGGATTTTTTCATCAGGTGACATGTCTCCAAGAAAAAATATCTATTCAGTCAGCAACAAACACCAAACAAACAACAACAAAATCAAAACAAACCCCCCCCCCCCAAAACATCCCGCTTTCCCCCCCCCCCCTCCCCCCATGCGCTCTTATAATCCATTCCTGGCATCATGGGCGCATGGTCACAACCGAGCCATACATAACACTGGTTTTGTTATGTATGTCTGTGGTCACTGTTTCCAGGTGACATTTGATCCCAAGTCGGTGGATGCCAAGCGATACATTGGTCTGCTGGAGGAGGGGGATGAGGTGAACCCCAACAGGCGTCACGGTTTTAACGTTGTCACCAGCCATCAACTGCCCCCTGATCGCCCCGTGCCTGACGTCCGGCCTGACAGGTACTCAGACGTGGGGGAGGGGGGGGGGGGTAGAGGGCCCAAGGACACCAACTGAAAGGAAATCATAGCAGTTGATGGACAATGGCAAGTTGTAAATATAAAAGAACAGTGCTTTATGAGATTTCCTCCCCCCCCCCCCCCCCCCCAAAAAAAAAAAAAATGATTTGATTCTTTTTCATGGTCATAATTATGTGTGAGGGTGTTCCATGCATTTCAAATCAAATCAAGGTAATGAATCAAATCAAATTATTGTCCCCAGCTGTTATGATGATAATGTTGTTATGACTGACAAGTGCATGACGCTGGGTCCCTGCACAAAGCACGCTTGATTGAAATTGATCCTGGGAAAAGTGATCTACATTAACATAGTGGAGAAACAGGAAATTAATGTTGTCTTTATGTAATGGTGTGCAGGTGCAAAACTTTGTATCCGTCCAAGTCAGTATTGCTGCCTGTCACAAGTATAATCATCACCTTCCACAATGAAGCAAGGTCTACACTGTTACGCACACTCATCAGGTACAGTTTGCTGAGGGTTTTTCTCCTTATCTTCACATAACAGCATTTACTGCTTTCAAAACTTGTGTTCACTTACAATGCTCTGATAATTTTATTTTTTAAGGCCATTCTCCATCAATGAAGCTGAATCATTCAGGTGTTTTTACATCCACTGTGTTGTTACATGTACCCACAATCAGTGCAGCTGCAGTGCCGAGAAATTTGGTTTGCTCTGCCAGGGGGGAGTATAGTACGGCACCACCTTTTTTTTTTTTTTCCCCAGCATGCACAGTGTGTGGTTATTTTCCATGCCGCGGCCCCTCCCATATGAAATGGGATTTTTAATGTGTATGCTTGGTGTTGTGTGTGCGTGTGTACAGGAAGGCGAGACAGGCACTGAAAACGAGTCTGCATGTGATTTTGACTCGAGTTGGAAAGGACAAATCCAACCAAATTCCTGTCCACCAGGGATTTGAACCAGGCAGCTCAGGATCCAAAGCTGGATACTTTAAAAACTACACCAAATGCCATGTATCCCCAGTGCACTTATGAATTCGAGAAGAAAAGTTCTGGGAAACCATGTTGTTTTCAGTTTACTGGTGCATGCATATTTTTCTTTAATTCTGTTTTCACAGTGTCCTCACACGGTCTCCTCTACACCTTGTGAAGGAAGTGATTCTTCTTGATGACTTCAGTGACAACAGTAAGTGAGATGCTCCATTTACAGTAGCATTTTGAGTACATTCAAGATTAGATTGTGAGATTGTCATCACTGTTATGTGCAAACATTGAACATGGTAAGCTGCACTTTCTTGGTAGATTTCACTGTACAATAGCAAGTGCGCGGGATTGCACACTTGCTGTCCGTACATTACGGAGAACTTTGGTGCACTGCATCAAACAGAACTATGACCATTGTTTCCCATTTCCCATAGCTTTCACACTAAAGGGTCGCAGTGACCATCTTCCAGAATTTCAGGGGGTCCTTTTGCAACTTCTGAGAAACCCCTAGTAATTTTTTTTTTCTGACCCCTCCGGCGCACTGCTGCTGTCTCTGGCAGTGGGTTCACGTCGTTCATCACACTTTGACTTGCCGGCCATTTCTTCTGGCTTGTCATTGAACTTTCAAGTCACATCATCACCAGTCTTCACTACTCACATCACTATGCTGGCGACAGCTGTCAGCAAAGATCGTTAATATGGGCAAGGACAGTACCAGAAGAAACGTGTGTGTCCCTGGGATGCAGTGACTTAAATTTTGTGTGTCATTTTCAGATTTCTGTGCATATTTTACGCACTGTAGTGAGTAATCGGAAACATTGTATGACCTACTAATTGCAATAGTGATTGCTTTGTAGTAGGACCTAGACTTGGTACCATGGTTAGTGCTATTGCTGTAGAGCATTCCATCATGCCAGTCACTGTTGAGTTGGTTTTGTGACAGAGGACGATGGGCTGCTGCTGGCTAACATTCCAAAAGTGCGACTGATACGGAACAATCAACGTGAAGGTCAGTTTGTCAGCAGTTTTGTTTGATTCAGTCATCTGGTGTGTTTTGAGCTCACCAGCATTTTACATAGCTTACATAGCATGATCATTGTAGGGGAGTGATTGTAATACTGTAGTATAAAAAGCTTTACAAATTCTCAAGGGGGATGGGGTGTCTCAGTTACTTTCAGATCAGCATTGTGACATATGCTTTTCTGTTTTCTTTCCATTGTGCGAAAGGTGCTGCCAGGTCTCGTAACATCGCAGCAGAGGCTGCATCAGGTAGAGTACTGACATTTGTGGACAGTCACTGTGAGGTGGCGGCAGGCTGGCTGGAGCCACTTCTGGCCTACATCAGACAGGTATTGGTGAAGCTTGGTATATTCTGCAATGAGATGCTTATGGTCAGTCTTTTGTGAATGTTTGTAACGGTGGTTTCAGGTCTTCTGTCAGCTTAGTATCACAGCACACCGATCATGCACACCATCAGCACACCTGTCATACAATCAGTACACACATTACACACCATCAGCACACCTATATCGCAATCAGCACATCCATCATACACACCATTAACACACACCATCAGCACACCTGTCATACAATCAGTACACACATTACACACCATCAGCACACCTATATCGCAATCAGCACATCCATCATACACACCATTAACACACACCATCAGCACACCTATTATACAATCAGCACACCCATCATACCGTATACCTGATTGACACAGTTGATTTATTTCAGTATCCACGCAGCCTAGTCAGCCCAGTCATTGATGCCATCGATGGTCAGACATTTGAATACAAACCCACAGCTGACCTGACCAGAGGAGGTACAGCTATAAATTATAACCTTTCACGAAAATTAAATACATTGTAGATTAAGTTATATGAAAGCTCACTTCAGGTTGTGTTTTACATTTTGTGCATCCTCGGATCACATGACTGATTAGTTACAGTAACCAAAAGAGAGATTTATGTTCCGCTCATGGTCCTGAAGTTAAATTGTGCACAATTTTTATGGTAGGTTTGTGGTTACTCTGAAAGCCTTCTTGCAAGTATGTGTACAGCCATTTATGCAGATGCTTTGTGTTGACTGATGTTGTCTGCTGTATTGCAGGGTTTGACTGGAGTCTCCACTTTAGATGGGAGAACCTGCCGTTTAGCTTGGTAAAACGAGATCCTACAGATGTGTTCTTGTAAGTTGAACATTGAGGGCCTGTTTGTATGGCTATTTTGTACACCCATCAAACAGTAGAGCTGAAATTCTCATTTTGTGTATGCATGAGTGCATGAGCTTGCCCACACCCGCGTGCATGTGTGTGTGTGTGTGTGTGCGTGCGTTCATGTGTGTGCGTGTGTGTGTCTGTGTTTGTGTGCATGCTTATTATATTTGCAATTTAACACAGATTTTGGTTTTCTTTAAGGAGGTGAGCAGGAATGCCTTCTTGTTAGTATGTGTACAACCATGCACCTGCTGTGTGTTCAAATTACATGTTTAACAAACAAAAAAAGTTACTCCCTAAGTTTTGGATGAAAGTTTTGTAACAGTTTACTAGATCACACTTACTTGTGGAATCTTTTTTTGCTGAGTAGTTAAAACTTTTATACCAGAAGGAAGATATAACTTAGGAGTATTGTCTCTCTTACTATCTATGGTCAGAAGCCAGGAACATTATTAGGAAATTGATACACAGGGTGTTCGTGTGCCTGTCTAAAAGACAATTGTAATGTTGAACAGGTCACCAGTGATATCAGGCAGTATTTTCAGCATCAGCAAAGAATGGTTCATGATGCTGGGAAGATACGACCCTCAGCTCAGAGTCTGGGGTGGAGATAACTTTGGTAAGAGTGGTCTGTTAGTCTTGTGTTCATCCTTGTAGATGAGTACAGTGTATTTAGAAACCTGTAACAGAGGGAGAGAAATCGGACTGAGTATGTTTAAGTGTAGGGGTGATCTGGCTTGGAATTTCATGTGCTGGATTGCTGTCTGTGTTTTGTTTGTACTCTTCCAAGTTTATAATCTCCCCATGACTTTACTGCAGATGTCTTGTGCCTACCCCCATTAAGTGATATCTGTACTGCTGACATTGTCTGGTGCACGTTCATGTCTGTATTTCAGACATCTCTTTTCGCACCTGGATGTGTGGTGGGGAGGTGAAGATCGTGCCTTGTAGCCATGTTGGCCACATCTCACGTATACGAGTGCCATATAGCTTTCCGGAAGAAGGCAGCAGTAACACATACATCAGGTGAACCTCATTTTTAATATCATACTTAACCCTTTTTTTTTTTTTACATTGCATTTGTTTTTAGATCATTTTGCACTCTGGTTTTATATGCCTTTCAGGTCAAACGGGGCAAACATTTCCCAGCAGTGCAGTACAGTTCAAATAGTGCTAACATGCCTCACACCACACCCACCCACACACCTGCTTGGCTCCTCTGTTTCAGCAAGTAAATGTAAAAACATGAACAGTGCATCTGTATTGTACATTGTCTGTGCACCCTTCCTGCAAACCACCAGTGCTCAGACCCTTGTGCCATACCATCTACATTCTTGCAGTGTGATTTGTACATCAAGAGCCAATAAGTTTATTTGCTCCCGGTACATATATTTCAGCGCATCATGCTTCCAAGCTGTACACAACAGTTACACTACCAATCAAGGAACCCATAGGCTTCCCACTGTGTGCACATGCATGCAAGTATGAGTGCAACAACGGGGTATGTCTATAGTCAAACTGGTGTATTGACTCGTGGAGTAAATTCACTGGTTAAGCCAATAAAAAACATTTCCTTTGGGCAGAAATACAAGACGTGTGGCTGAGGTGTGGATGGATGAGTACAAGAGATTCTTCTACGCGGCAAGACCCACAGCCAGGATGCAAGAGTATGGAGAGTAAGTGACGTGTACAGTATCAAGCGTTTCACTTTTGCTGTCTCAGCTTCAGATTTTCTTTGGCTTGACTAGTTAGTAGATCTACAGTTTGGCTAATCTGTTGTTAAGGCCGTTCTTAACCAGGCGAACCACCAGTCCAGCGAACTTGTTCGGCGAACTGTGTATTGTATACAAACATGGCGAGCGCGCACACTTACGTAGTTCCAGAGGTTCGGCCGAACTAGATTTCTTCCTTAACCGACCGTTAATGATATGCATAAGTCGACAAACAGCATAGTTTCCTCTTTGTTGAGGGAAATGTCAAGTGAGTCGATAGCCGCCATGCCATCCGCCATTTTCCTCAACTTTGTACATGCGCACAACAGCTCTCCCCGAGCAACCAATCAGAGCGCAGGATCAGCCAAAGGATCGCGAGGGTTCCCATGACACGCTGTGCAGACCTCAAACCTAGTTCGGCGTACCTTTCGAACCAGGGTTTGCGGAGAAGTGTTCGGTCGGTTAAGAAACAACGTGCGCGAATCTAGTTCGCCGTACTCTTTGAACCTAGTTCGCGAACCAAAAGTCTGCCCGGTTAAGAATGGCCTTTAGCTAGAGTGCCAGTTTATAGAGAGGTACTGGTAGGCTAGGAACGGCAAATGGGGAACATTGGCAGTACAGTACATGTATCTTGGTGATCGTAAAGCGCTTGCATAGTTCACAGAGTTTAACCCAGAAGCATTGTCTTTTGTTTGAATTTATTGATCGGGACCATTGTGAGAAGCTAACTAAACAAGGCAAGTCCACACTACTGGCATGTTACAATGCTTAGTTTATTGCTGATTTTGTTGCGTTTCAGTGTTGCAGAGAGAAAGCGGCTGCGTGACAAATTGAAATGTAGAACATTCCGATGGTACTTGGACACAGTTTACCCTGAACTGAAGTGAGTGACGACATTTAGTTGCTTTAGGGTTACTGTGAGTGCAGTAGTTTGGTTTTTCTTTCACCTGATATTATGGAGCCGAACTAAGTTAAAAACCACGTTTCTGTAAGTCGACAAAGAAGTAACTCAAGCAAGTCACAGTGTTGTTGAGTCTATATACCGGTATATATATATATATTTATTATTATTATTTATTTCTTGATTTGATTTCTCTTGGGTGGATAGAGGAGCCTGTCTGTAACATGTGAGGACTTACTTGCTTGCTGCTTGTGTTGTAGCGGATTTGACAGTTGGTTCTAACAGATGGGGTGTGGGTGTGTGTGTGTGTGTGTGTGTGTGTGTGTGTGTGTGTGTGTGTGTGTGTGTGTGTGCAGGCTGCCCGTGAGCGATGAACTGGCCTATGGTCATATACAGCAGGGGGGCGGATGTCTTGACTTGGACATAGGCCAGTTGCCTGTCATCGCCAAACTTCGCCAGTGTGTGCAGAACAAAGATTCCCAGGTAAGTACCTGTACCTTGAAAGAAGTTTGGCATGTCATGCTGCAGACAGGCATTGCCTTTCACTAACTCAGTGATGTTAAAATAATAAGCTTGCTGAGTGTAACCAGGTTCTGTGACAAAATGATCATCCTAAATAAAAGCTGTAATTATTTTGTACACTTTGGTAACCCATGACAGTGAGTACTGTGTACCTACTGACTTGCTGAAGAAAGTGATTTGTGTTGAAGATTGTTTGATGTTATAGATCCAGCGATCGTCAAATGCGCTCGCCCGCTCACTTTCGCTACCAACTTTACCGTTGGGCGAGTGAAAGCTCCGGTAGCGGTAGCCCGAATGGCGAGCAGGAATTCTGAGATGAATCCGGCAGAACCTAGCAGCCACTCCCGTCAAGTGTTTAGCTTCTCTATCATCGATGTCGTCTGCTGTGGGCCCGCCAATTACAGTTTCCGCGCATATGCTTCGACTGCGGTATTTTCAAAACATCCGGTCTGCGATGCAAGCTTCCGACAGAGACCATGTGGCGATTTTTACCTGGTGTCGTGGCTCCTCCACTGGCGAAAAAACCCAAAGAAGACAAGCAAAAGTACGAACTCAAAAGAGAAGGAAAGTTTCTTGAAAAGTGGAAGACCAGGAAAGATGGCACTCCGAGACAGTGGCTCGTCTATGACGAAGACCACATGGTTTGCAGTTACTGCACAACATATTCGTCGGACAAAACCACCGAGTTTGTGTGTGTGTGTGTGTAATGACTCTTTCATACAGACTACTGTACTAAAACCTATATTTGCGATTCGGGCTTCCAGAATTTTTTTCGGCGGTAGCCCGAATGGCTACCATGGTCCTGACACATTTGACGATCACTGTAGATCTCACTCATTACCCTTGCGTGATCGGTATCAGATCATACTGAATGTTGCGTATTTTTCAGGAATGGTCATGGCGGAGGAAGGGAACAATTGTCAGCAATGGCATGTGTCTGTCTGTCAATCCTGATGACACACAGATGTACGTTGTTGTCAAATTTTGTGACTTCTCAGATAATCAGGTAAGTTGTGCGGATCATTACTGACAGTTATTGCAGTACATGTACATGCACTGGGTAGCAGTCTCATTCACGTGAGTGTCCATGTTTAACCCTTACCCCAGTGAATCAGTTTCAGGCCATATTGAATCAGGTAAGGTATGCAGCACTGATCACCTGGAGACAGGTGTCAGGAAAGGATGTAACCAAGCTGTTTTACTAACTTAGAGACTGACAAGATAAGGTTGGGGATAACAGCAGCATGCGGAATGAGTAGAAAACAAGAGAACACATATACATTAGGCGCAGAAACAGACTGCTTGGTGTATGCATTTACAGCTCACTAATCGGGACTTCAGTGAGGTGGGAGCGAGAGCCTGAAATCTAAACCAGATTGCTGGTGTTTTTCAGAGGTGGGTACGCCAGGATAAGCAGATCATGCATGAAGCCACTGGTCAGTGCTTGGACAGTCGCTGGGCTGAGACAGGACTGCAGGTGGCCGAGTGCGAGGTCTTGCAGGACGCTCAGAAGTGGGTCATCACGATGGAGCTGTCAGCCAACCTTGAGAAAGACTATATGGATACACCGTGAGATCCAGTCAATATCCTGTGAATGACTGTGGTTTTTCAGGACTGCCTGCATGCTGGAATGTTAACCAGAATCACTGACCATCATCAGTGAGTGCAAAAACAACGCACAAGGATATCACTTGATGATGATACTTGAGTATCTGCAGATGGTTGAGTGCTGTTGGTGGGCTGACATTACCAACTATCTTGTGACGTGGTGATGCAGATTCAGCATGGCCTTCCTGTAACCTGTGTTGACTTCTGATAGCCAGTAATCACCTAGACAAGAGTTCTGATGAGACGCGGTGATGGCCATCACAAGAGAAGATTGGAGTTTTTTTTATTTCCGTTGAAGTCTAAGGTTGTACTGAAGCTCAGTCTTAGCTCAAATACTGAACGACTTACTCATGAGGGTGCTTTAATTGTTGAAGGTTTTGGTTACCTACAGATCAATGAATGTCAATTAGCATGGGCTGAGCACCGCATATCCCAGCTCGCCATTTGTTGCAAATGTTTACCTTTTAGTCAGTTTTATTCGGCAGTCAGTATGTACATGTATTAACAATCATGTTCCTCTTCTGATAATTATGTGTCCAAAATGTCACTTAGTCAATACACTGTACCATTATGTCACTTAGTCAATACACTGTACCATTATTCTTAACAGCTCTGTCACGGTTTGTTCCTTGGGTTGTGTGACCCAAAAGGAAATTCTTTCTGATGTTTTGGATGTCCACTGGCCTCCGAATTAATTTGTCTTATGCTAAAAAAGCCAGAGGTAGCCTGGGATATTCCAGACTCAGCACTACCAGGGTGAAAGATCAGCTGGATTCACAAAAAGACACGAACAGTGCTAAAAAACATCTTTAAACCCCCCCCTCCCCCCCCCAAAAAAAAATCTGCAACAGATGCCGTTAAGTACTGTGTCATAAGTATTGTAAGCAAGTACCATTGTACTGTCTCCTTTTTGCCATCCAGCAGCACACAGATCATAAACTGTTCACTTTTTGCATTTTTTCATCTCGGAAACACTGGAAAAGAGTTGACTGTGTACACTGGGGATTTGCATAGTTTTTGTGTATTTCCCATACAAACTGCAACTTTTGTATACATAAGAGAACTTTGTATGAATGAGTGGAAAATGGTGTGGCAGGATAACCAAAGCATAACTTGTACTTACAGCAAGTCTTTATGTCATACAAGTACAGTTTATGCCATCTGTCATTTCGAGTTTCACATTCAAAATGTGTTCATACTAACTGAATACAAGATAGAAAAGTCATCAAACTGCTGTCATACTGACAAACTGTTCACAGGATTAATGTCATTGCGCCAGTATTTACAATGAAAGCTGCCTGCTGTATTTTCTCTCATTATTTTCATATAAGGAATTTCCTAAGCTTTTATTGTTGAAGAGGGGAGCAGCGTTTGTGCAATTTCTATGCATGTGTGAAAAAAAGCTTAATAAACGTTACAACATACATATCTATATGACTACCCAGTTCTGCTTTTGGTCATTTCACACTGTCTCTGCATGCAAGTTGTTTAACAGTAGAAAGTGCAAGGAAAAATACTAATAATAAATAGTGCTTATCTAGCACTTATTCTCACAGCAAAGCAACTCATAGCACTACACACACGCACGCACTGACACACGCACACACACTGGCCTGATGCAGATACGCAATTACAGACAAGAGGCACTGAGTCAACCGCAGACTACTTAAGTGTGAAAAGTTGACGGAAGAATATGGGGTCTGAATATTATGTTGTCCGTTTTCCTAGGCTGAACACTCCCAGGGCACAATAAATGAGAAGATTGTGTGCGTGACCATTTTCAAGCACCCTGCCACATGGGCAGCCACATTTGGTTGTCAGAAGAGTCCAAATATGATGCATTCCGCATTGTCTCAACACCTCTCACGGACATGAAAACAGGGGAAACCAAACAAATGGGCAAGTCAAACATTCAAAGTGATATGTTTATAAGCTTTATTGTCTGCAGGGATGGGCAGAAGAAGCAGGCTTGCAAATGACTGGCTGAATACAGACCATCAACTCTCTCACAGGACAAATACACAGACAACAAACAGCCGTAACAGTGACTGCTAGCAAGGCTGGTGAGCAAACTGCATCATGTGAGTAACCAACAAACAGGAGTTGCGTACTTCATCAACTCCTATTCGAACAAACCAACAACCAGGTGAAAAACCCAAATGGACCCCAATTCAAACGTCAGAGCCCAAAAGTGTGATTTCTAAGGATTCATGACATATACCAACCTAGGCTAATGAAGTTGGTCTCCCACGCTGCAAATGGTGCAGTGGCACTTTGCTGCCAGCTAAAGTCAAGCCCCCACGTGCATCTTAATCCCCACAATGTGCTCAAACATATATACAAGTGTGTGTAATTTGTGCATGTAAGTCTCCAAGCACTAATAATCTGTAGCATTCCATGAAGCGTCCTGCCGTTTTCCAATTGTTTGTATAATTTTGTACGCAATCTTTTTTCTGCCATACATACACTGGTTGTGTGACATAAATACTCCAAAGCCTTTTTTTGTCTGTAGACATTCGTTTAAATGCTTTTTCCCCCATCTGTTTGTTACAAATGTCAGTAGACCGGTATTATGCTTGCTAGTTTGCATATGCAAAGTACACCAGCTGCTTATTTATACATATACCACACACAGGTATTCCATCAGTATCTAGGTTTAAAGCTAACATCACAGCCCTAGAAAATACACGAGCTACTATTTGAAACTGATCTACTTCAGATTTCCACCATAAACATGTATCAGTCGTTCTTAAATGTCTTCATGTCTGATTAACAAATTAAAAAAAACCCAAAAAAAACAACAACTCCTGGTTTGCAAGTACTAGAATAGGGCCTGCAAGCACACAGATGACTACAAACCATACACATTTTCAGACAGGAAGATGCAGTCTGCATATACATGTCTACCCCGTAATACAGGTTGAAAGAACATAGGTGCATGTTGTTGTTAGACATGACAGACAAAATGATAAACACAAAAATGTAAGATAAACTGAAGAGTTCATGGACAAAGATGGTTTCTCACAGACCAAAAAACTTTTTTTTTTCTTTTTTTTTTTACGCTTATGGGGAAAATTTGTCAATTTTCTTGTACGCAAAACAAGCCCTTACCACGCTATGTGAAGTGGAACCCACAAATCTTCAAAACCTCTGAAAGGACAACTTTCAACCTTTCTGTATAGTAGATGTTGCTGTTCCAAGTTTAGTCGCACAACTCAACAGCCAAGATTTTGATATCTGTGTATTGTGTTGTTCAAGATAAACTAGATGACATACTGCATTGCCAGAACTACTTCTCAGTGACCATTTCAGCTCTTCATAATGAATCCTGCAGACAGGGCAATTTCAGTAGTGAACAAGGTAAGTGGAAACAAGCAAGATACCACTTAGCTAAATCTTGCTAATGGAAACCATGGAAATGAGACAAATGAAACCCCAATATCAAAAAAAGCAAGGTGACTTGCAAAAGTTGGCAACAGATTATAACTGATCCTTTTTTTTGATTTGTTATAATACAGCTAGAGTTGAGAAGCCAGCCAGTAGTGAAAATGAATGGAAAAGCATGTACAGTATAAATGAACATCCTAAATCAGGAAATGGAATGCACATGCAGATGACTAATGTCATAAGAGTGAAAAGGCATAACCAACATCTTTAACACATTAATAAAAGCAACGAACAACCATCTTTCTGTTTTGTCAGAAAATTAAAAAATAAATTGATTTCCCCCCCCAACCCCTCTCCCAAACTCTCCCATTACCCCCAAACAAAAATGAAAACGATCAAAAAGACAGAGGGTCGAGACATGAGATTACAGGTTCTTTTATCACAGTTTGAGTTTCACATGCTAATTTTGACTGTGCTTTAGCCAGTGTTGTACAAGAAAATTTTCTGCAGAGAAGTCAGTCTGGCCTTGTGCTCCTCACCTTAACCAATAATTCACTCCCCCATACAATCACTATGTACTGTTTGACCCGAAAAGGGCAAATAGAGTTTAGCTACATGTGAAGTAGGGTGTTTGGAAATAATGTGCTTTTGGAAAGGAAGACCAAATAGAAAATAAAGGAAGAAAGAAAATGTACCGATTTACAATCCCTCAAGCAAAACAACACTATGCACTGATTGTGATCTGATAATTATTTTGGCTTCTGCTAAAACTCATACAGCTAAAAGCACAGGATCAGGGAAGTAAAGATTCCATTCATGAGCAGTAGAAGTGATGAAGCTACACGAGTTAGACACAGGATGATATACTCGCTCCCACCAGACATCGTGTAATGATTACATGTAAGTACAAAACCACATTATCATAATGCTGGTATTAGCAATGAGCAATGCAAGAACATTTTCCAATCAAAGTGGAAAAGAAGGTCAAAGTAGATGTTTTATACAAACATAATGAATGGTTTAAATATAAATGCTGAACCATGAAAAACAAACACCAACAAATAAAAAACCACACCACCAACAACAAAAAATGGACTGCAACAGAATTCAGTCAATGACACCTTCATGTGATTTGAGAAAAAGCAGACTAGCAACATCTAAAGTGGTGTTACATAAAAGCTCCGATGATAAACCTTTTATTTTTTTTTAAACAAAAAATATAAATTCCACTGTATAAAATGTAAGTTATTACTAAGCAGAAACCAGAAGTAACTGACTAACGGTGAAACAGCAATAGTATATCTTTCCTTTGCAAATAAAGCAATATCTAGTTTGTCCCCCCCCCCCCCCCCAACCATTTAGATTGTAAATAATGTAATGTTCATTGGTATACTTTTTTAAAGGGTCTAGCCACAATTCAATGCTGATAAACTATTTGCCTTTTGTTCAGTCATGTGGCAAAAAGTAAAACAAAAGAAGCGTGACCAACAAAACAAAACAAAACAAACCTTAAATTTGTTTTGTTTAAACAAAAGCATGGAGTCAATTATGAGATGAGAAAATGATGAAACAATACATGTGGTGTAAAATGGGAAAATTTATCATTGCCTTGAAGCAGAATAAAAACCAGGAAAAGTTTAACTTTTCATTTAATAAAAAAAAAAAAAGGACAACCATATTGAAATACTGAAGTTGTCACCGTCTTGAACATGCAAGGAAAAAAAAAACCACACGTTCAAAAATTGTTGGACTGAGCGATCACTGCCAGCTCAACTCGCTTTTGTCCCAGGTTTTAGATAAAACTCACTTCCAACACAACTCTCCTGGAGAGGCGCCACTGCCAGACGAAATGCACAACACACACATACACATTGCACTCACAAGCCCACTCAATCCCACGCTCAGTTGCTTTGCAAGTTTGTAGTTAGAAGTCATCGCCCTAATAGTCGGAATGGCACTGCAATGTAAAGAGTGATCACAACAGTCAACATGCTGACCACCTCTATATCTGATGAAAGTGTCACGCCCCACCACAACTCCTACACATCTGCTTGGGAGCTTGCACTTTGATGGGGACTTGGATTCTGCTGGCTGTCGTCCTTGCTGGTGGCCATAACACCTTGTTTGTACAGATACACTTCATGGTGCTGAAAACTTTGTCATACTGTCCACACACAATAATCAATATTTCATCGCTAATAAACTATACAGGTTTCATAACAATGCTGTATGCCTGACAGCTACGGGATAACTTAATAAATAGACTTAGAAAAGTGTCAGTTAAAATACCAGGTAAAATTTCATCATCTCTCTTTAACGTGATAAAATTTGGGGGTGATAAGACAGGAAAAGTGAAGGGTCAACACTACTAAAGCTAGAAAACAACCCACAAGTGAATTCCAGTCACTGGCCGCTACACAGCAATTTGTAGAAACATTTACCCAGTTTGAAACCCTAACAAAATTTTGAGTCACAGCACGACAGAAGAAACATCTCTAAAAATATTCAAGTGATATTATCACACTGACACAGGTCTGTGAAGAAGTAGCTGAAACCTGCAGTTCAAGATAAGAAGGAAGCACCAACAAATGTTACCAAGGATATCAGCAAGCAACCTGCAGTCTGAATCTCTACATCATGTGTTTCCTCTGCTGCCCACTTAACAGTAGTGACAGTGTCGGCATCAGCCGTACATCATCACACTGGCAAGAATGCAGATGTTTTTTCTGCTTCAAGTTCAGGTGGAGAAGCAGCGTTGCTAGCAGTGATGAAATGGTGAACACACACTGCTTGCATGGAAGAACCTGCAACCTCCGACCATCAGCAGCAGCTGAACTACATACGTAAAGGTGGCAGAATGCTGCAATTACTCCATCACATGAATTCTGCTAAGCATGGCACTAGAACATGTTCTGCTGAACATGCTTGCTGAACTATCAAGGTGTTCATTATACAGCAAGCCTTCTCGTTTATATCCCGCCCCATCACATATCCTAGACATATGGATTTAAATTGCCATCCTCCTGACTCCCTCGCTTGGTGATTACTGCTCCTCCCATGGCCAGCTGGGAAGGAGATGTGTTTTTTCTGTCCGCACCTACTGACGACGTGGATGGCAGGCTGACATTGACACCGGGTGATGCGTTGGTTGCTGTGGCCGAGTTGTGGGCCTCCAGCATCTCCGTCAGCAGGTCACAGAATGTGACGCAGCCTTCGTGTTTAAGAGACTGGAAGTAGGCGATGCCTCGTTCTCCAGCTTGGCGGATGTGGGTGAGAAGGAGGAGAAGTGAAGGGACGTGGCGGGCGTTGTCAGGGTGCGTCTGCTGCGCAACCACCACCAGTGCATCTACGATCATCTGCCGCATCTCCACGATCTTGCTGTAGCTGGCAAGGCGACGCACCTCTGTACAGCAATAATGAGTATGAACAAGGTGGTACTTTGTACGAATCAGAGAGGACTAACATACTAAGATATACACATCAAGGGTAACTACTCAAAGACAGATCTTCTAATGTTAGCTGTCCAAGTTTTTGAACTTGTATTTGCTGACTTTGCAACTTGCCACCCTCTAAATAATACCGCGGTTGCCGGTTACGAAAAGTCGGGTGCTCTCCAGCGCCGGAGACGCGAACGGTCCTCCTGATGTGGGCTACGCATGCGATGGTGAGCAACGTGAGCGTTTCGATCAGCGAAGATGTTCGCGATAAAATTAAATCAATGAAAGTTCCTGAACTGAAAAAAATATCCGAAAGACAGGGGCGTGCGTTTTAGTGGCTACACAAAAGCGCAGCTTATCACTCTAGCCCTTGAAGCAGATCGGCAGTCGCTTCAACGGAGAGGTAGGCGGTGTAAAGGTCAAGTCGACCCGGCTGTGACTTGTGGCTTGCCACTAATTTTTATTCAAGCACTTTGGCTGTTTATCAGTGCGAACTGAACTTTTGCTTGGAAATAAAAGTCTTTCTTTCTTGATTTTTGGTTCCATAACCATTGTGTTCAAACAATGTAGGTACCGGGACAGAATTTGTCCGCCTGTACCCGACGAAATGGCGGCTGCACACGCTAGGCCACCGAGACGGGTCGACGTTCTGCCTTCGAATCGATTTTATCCACAAATTTCTTGAAACTTTTGAAGAAAAGGGCTCAAACTGGACGATCTCACCATTAGGTAAGACCATCTCTGGGAATTTCTCCAGCTTATCTGATTTTCTCGAGCCCTTTTGGCAGCCGATAGCAACGCAGTGGTAGTGCGGCATCGCGTGCGACTTGAGTAGCCCACATGCCGAGTCTATCAAGCCTAGTCTCGGTCCAAAATCGCGCACGTTCACACGCTATAACGAGAATCGGCAACCGCAGTATTCCACTGGGACCCTTTTTTTTTTTTGTGGGGGGGGGGGGGGGGGGGGGGGGGGGGGGTCACTGCAAAAAGTCAATGACTCTGTGTGTGTGTGTGTGTGTGTGTGTGTGTGTGTGTGTGTGTGTGTGTGTGTGTGTGTGCATGCCCACGTACCTGCATTAACAAGGACAGTGGCCTGAAGAAGTAGTAATTCCTCCTTGGTAAGGGAGTACTGAACAAGCTGCTCTGACACTGCTGCCACTTGTTCAAGGATTTCTGTCATTCCAGTCACATTCCACAGTTGCCTGCAGAAGGAAGCAGAAATACACCATTGTTAGAACAGTACAGTTCACACACGCAGCAGGAAAACAGAGTCAACACAACAAACAGCAATTAAAAAACAAAGCAGTAAAAAGTCAAAACGATGGTATTGAAGTGGCACACAACAAAGAACACAGTTTACTAAAATATGACTGCGTCTGTAGTGCATTCAGTTCAGGTCATGTGTACACAAAAGTGACATTTAAATATGAAAACCAGCTTTGGTCATTTTTAACTGTTCAGTGGTACAGGTAAGATAAGTGAGGAGAGACCAGAAGCAAATTCACACAGCACAACAAAAAAAAAGACTGACACAGCTGACCATGATCTATGAGAGAGAGAGAGAGAGAGAGAGAGAGAGAGAGAGAGAGAGAGAGAGCACAGACCTGTCCAGGTGGAAGTCTGGAGCGAATACAAGTCGTTTCCCTTCATGTTCCATGGAGCGAAACGCACAGTTAAGGAGCAGCAGCTCCATCCAACAGCACTCAATCAGGTGTACCTGGTCACTTAGAGACAGGTCTGTATAGCCTGTACAACAAATAAAACATAGGAACACTTTAAACACAGTGACTGGCAACAGAGGATTATTTGCATAACACACACACCCACACCCACACAGAACAGCCCCCAAATGCATGTAATGCCATCTACGACAATACTGCCTGATGGGAACATCAATACATCAGGAAAATTGATAATGTGTCCCTAGCTCATTGCCATCAACAACAACACTGACAAAGCCCTTGATTTTGACTAACAGCTAAGCGTTTAGTCAATATCACTGGATTGAACTACAGCTGCACGAAAAAAAAAAGAAAAAAAAAAAGCAGACATGTTTCTGGTGCCATCATGACAAACAGTGAGCAGACATGTTTCTGGTGCCATCATGACAAACAGTGAGCAGACATGTTTCTGGTGCCATCATGACAAACAGTGAGCAGACATGTTTCTGGTGCCATCATGACAAACAGTGAGCAGACATGTTTCTGGTGCCATCATGACAAACAGTGAGCAGACATGTTTCTGGTGCCATCATGACAAACAGTGAGCAGACATGTTTCTGGTGCCATCATGACAAACAGTGAGCAGACATGTTTCTGGTGCCATCATGACAAACAGTGAGCAGACATGTTTCTGGTGCCATCATGACAAACAGTGAGCAGACATGTTTCTGGTGCCATCATGACAAACAGTGAGCAGACATGTTTCTGGTGCCATCATGACAAACAGTGAGCAGACATGTTTCTGGTGCCATCATGACAAACAGTGAGAAAACATATCTGAAAGCAACAGTTCCCAGAAGAAACTGACAGTTTGTAATATTTTGCCAAACGCATACATTTACATAATTATTCACTCAGACTTATGGATCTTGACTGTGAGGTAAGAGAGATTTAAAAGGGGCACAATCAATTACCTGGAACATGTTTGGCCCAGTTGATGAGAAAGACCAGCTCGCTGTCAGCCAGTTTGATAAGTGTGTTGAGCAAGTGCACTCTGGTTGGGGGCTCGTTGTGGTTGTGGTAACTCTCCAAGACAGGCAGATCAGCTTTCTGTAGCGCCTCCACTATTGATGCACAGCGCGCTCGCTTGGCATTCTGTCATCAAAAATACATACAAGTTGACTCCACCTGCATGAAAATTGGCAGAGCAGGAAAACACTGTTTCTCTTTCTCTGACCACAAGACATGCGAACAGACATCCTCTGAAATGGCTGAAGAAGGCAAATACATGTGTTCACAGCGTGACTGCTTGAGTCAGCTCAGAGGGGTCAGGTATAAGACTAACGCCTCCAGCAGCAAAAACTGCAGCTTTGTGAATATCCCACCTGCTGGTCCTATTCATCCAACAAAAATGTTCATGCTGTCGTTTCTTTCCTACGATTATGTTTAATTTTGTTTTAAGATGCAAATAGCTTTCCCTTTGAATGCTCACGTACCGGTACTGCTCTAGTTTCTTGTGAATTGTATGATGCGCCTCGTTGTGAAGAGGGCTGAAGCCCCTAAAACACAGCAAACCAATTTTGTATTTCACTCTAGAGGAGACAACTACAATAGTGAATGGAAATCTACAGGGATGCTAAACTCATAATGTACCTGTGTAAAGAGTGATCAAGAATTATAAACACATCTGCAGGTCTGTAAGTGTGTAAGGGCTACACAGAAATGCCAGCTATTGAAAATGAAGGAGGCAAGTTCCTAGTGTGAACTGGACAGACAAGCATACAAACAAAACAAAGAAACTGCTGTAAAAGAGTATCATCTCCTTCACAATGCCATTCACAAAGCAGATGCTGTTGCAAGTACAAACCAGGTACTGAAGTATGAAGCAAGTTCCAATTTCAGGGAGACACATATACACACAAGCAGTAACATATACCCACAACACAGGAAAACATACATGAACTGGTAAACACTGTCCAAGGTCTGACAGCTTATTGTCATATTATATATATTATTAATGACTTACAGCCAAGTAACCACTGCATGGGAATTCACTTACTGGGCCTATTTTCAAACTTATCCATGGTAGTGGGATTTCTTAAAGCCTGCTTTGTTTTATTTTACTCTGTAAATGAAAACTGTCTAGTGGTAACCAGGATCATGCTCACTTTGGAGGCCCCAGCATCGGATGTATCCGTGGAATCTGCCCTACAACGCTTCCCCTTTCCCGTGGTGCCACCGCCACTTCCACTGCTTTTGCGCTCTTTCCGTTGACTGCCTGCATCACAGAAATCATCCAACAATTAACATGCTCACCAGCAGTAACTGACATTATATCAAGAAGTTACTTTCAAACAGAAAATGTAACTTGTAACATACAATAAATGTATCTGCACCCCCCCCCCCCCCCCCCAAGTTCTACTTGTGCTTTTCATTCTTTGTCTTGCACGCACACGTGCACAGTTACACACAAGCTGCCTTTCCACAATCACACAAAATATCAGCGCACATAGATACATTATTGCATACCTTTGTTCATGCCCACTTCATAACATTTGCGTAGTCGACATGCCTGGCAGCTTTTACGGCGGTGTTTGTCTATTGTACAGTTATTTGTTGCTGGACACATATAGTCCACAGGACCTGCAAATACACACAAGAAGACAGAGTGCCATGTCAATTTCACTGTTAAACACAAATTTGTCTCAGTTCATTGAGCTGTGTTTGCGATAGAGCTCAAATGCCTAGCACTGAGCAGGTTAACATGACAAGACATGACATCACACCTTTCCACTTGTACAAAAGACACAGTGCATACATTTGGGCAAAATGCGTACCGTCAGTGAACAAGTGCCAAAACTAAACAAACCTTGCAAGTAATATATAATACACATATTTGTGATGATCTAAATCTATCAGAGGATCATGGACAAATGGACAACGTCTCAAGGGGCAAGGTGATCCCCTCCACTGAACCAAAAGGTTGTGTCAAACTTAATTCTGAATTAATGGTCACATACAGAAAAGGAGTTTGCTGTGCTCTAGATCTGACAATGGTAAAACAAGCTACATGTTTGTGGACGAGAATCTTACCTTGTATAGATCGTTTGAAGAAAGCCTTGCACCCCTCACATGACCACACGCCATAATGGAAGCCTGAAGCATTGTCATTACACACCTGACAAAGCTTGGCAGGCGTGCTGCTAGCTGTAAACACAGAAGCATAGGGATGTTTTGTCAATATCAATTATTTATTCATTACCAGAGGTTCAACAAAACTGTATTGCAGACTTTTTGGCCTCTAAAAAAAACAACAACCCCAAACCCACAGGAAGTCAGTTAATTTTTCTTATTTAATGATAATCTGCCGTACTAAACTACTGTAGTTAAGTCTTCAACCAGATGAGACAATCAGATCCAAAACACTTTTCAAAAAGCCCCTTTGAGGTCTTCATAACATACATTGCAGTCTTCCCTGACAAATACTTCACTGGACAGATTTCCGTAATGATGGGATTTCAAAGCTATGGATTTCTGTCTTTTCAGAGTTTGTCCAACTGTGCTACCAACCTGCAGAAATTTCCTGCTTGATGTGGACGTCTCCAGGCCCCATGGGTGACGGGTGGGGTTCCATGGACAGGAAGTTGGGGTGCAAGCCACTGATGCCCCCCTCAGGGGTAGTGGAGGAGGGAGCCTGAAGGTGGCCCGTGCCGCTCATCAGGGACTGGCCGGGCATGCCAGGGTGGGAACCCAAGCCCACTCCACTCGGGGTACCCAAACGAGGCCCACCCCCACCCCCTCCAGCACCGGGAGTGCCGCTGGACGCCAGGCGACCGTGTCCTTGCCCCTCGCCACACGGCGACTTGCAGTCAGATGGCTCTCTGCACACAGATGAGATATTCATGAACAAAAGGCAACTTATGCAGGGAATGAAGTGACAAAGGTACCTGACAACGCTGCTAGTTCATCACTTCGTAAACAAATCAAACTTAAGACAACCACACCAACATGCAGTTCACAAAAGAAAACAAATTTCACGAAACAGCCTAAGACTAAGACACCACAACTTTATCATGGAACATCAGCTGACATATGCAAAACATGGTAAATCTTTACCACAAGAATGCACTCAGCTGACATTTATCTGACACCAAGGGCTAGGTTATCAGGTGGTTTCTCTAAAAAGAAGTGCGATTGGAAGTTTCTGCGAGTGAAAACAAGCAGGAAATTGCCATGTAGCAAACTCAGAACAGATTTCAGATTTGTACCGGTAACTGCCAGGAAATGACAGCTTTGACAATAAATGAAAAAGACCTGTCCCAGTCTTCTCTGTTTCAGATGACAGGAAGTTTGTTCAACCCAGGAAGATACAAACTTGTTCTTCACTTTAAGTCATTAACTGCAAGACAAGGTGTTCGTCTGCTTACGCTTATCCTGCTACAGGCAAACTGCATGCACACCATCTCTCCTCACCACAAAAAGAACTCGGCACCACCTCTAGCAGTAGCTGTCACTAGTGTCAGTCAACTTGCATCCTACCCAACACACGACCACCTACATTAAGCACCCAAGGAAGTAACGGTCGGCGATGTAAAAGGAAATGACAAACTGAGTGAATCAGACATTTTGCCGATCTCCATGCGTGTCCCAGTAACTCCCTCCTCCTTGTCTGGCGGGGTGCACTAGCCCGGGGCAGGACAAGGGAAGGCCAGTATGGCACAGGGTTCTGTTCCAGTTAACCCACGATGCTACTGATAATGCACAGACGGTAGTCTGGGCCAAGGTGCCAGAAATGCAGCTGATTTTCCGTCTGCAACTTCACAGGGCACAATCCACTTTTCAATGTCCACAGACAGATCAATAAATGTAGTCTAGACAGATGTGGCCAGGACAAATATCACTTTTCATTCTTTGCAGCTGTTAGGCGTTTACTCAATCTGAATACTAAATATTTTTCTAAGCAACGATGTACTGTGATCGTCTGCGTCTACTATTTCATTAGGAACGATGTGAAAAGTGATAACCTCCATTGCTTTTGTGATTTTTACGCATGCCATTAATGTGCAAAAATCTGAAAGGTTGGATAGACAGATACTGCACTGCACACTCCTCCAAGAGGTGAGAACTGAAAATGCCATAAGCCCCACTGTAAAGACATTTGTGTAATGATGACTTAGGTAAATAAAGCAAGTCTGATCACAACATGTCGCTCTCTTTTAAAATGATCGTGCAGTCACACAATTACATACACATTAGCACACTAGTTCGAGTAACTCTGCAATCTTTATGCAAGACCCAGGAATATAAACTTGCACTGTCTCATAAAATGCATTACTGCTGTACTACTGCAAACCCCATAAAGTAACACCTGGCAGTATCCGCTGAGTGCATCAGATTCAGGTCTCAAACTTATCCCAGACAGCCTGATTTCCTGGTAGCTCAGTGTGCTAAGTGACACATCTCATACTTGTACACATACACAGCAACTGTCTACTTAGGCCAACACTAATCCCATACGTTGCACACAAAAACAAGGTCATAGTTATTCCCTGTATTGTACAAAATAGTACAGTGTATCAATGAAGATTGATGAATGATACTTAACATTATACCGGTACTGTGACTGAGGCTGCTGCCTCATCATCACTGCCCATGCTTGGGCCTGCCGCTATGAAACTGCATAAACCAACAACATGCAAATATACCTGTCTAGCAAGCTTCAATCATTGAAGACACACACTTGACAGCTTCCACTCATCTGTGCACTTAATGAAAAATAGATGGAGAATTTAATTGTGATGAGCCGTGGGTGATGCTTGGCTGAACCTTTGATCGAAGCATCCTGTCAAGACGTTAACTGGCAGAAGCTACCTCAGACACTGTTGTCAATGTGTATACACAAGTGTGTTGCTTTATCAAGGCGGTGCCCCAAAGGGCACCAAGGGATTTGGCCTAATAATGGTTAGAGTCAGAACGATGCAGAGAAAAGGCACAAAAAAGTTCTAGAGTTTGTCTTCATGTGGTTCGTTTGACCACCACAAACTCATGATCTTTTTTTCTGCCTGAAGGTTTCCAAGAAGTTCCTTTTGAAAATGATTATCAGTTTTCACATTTTCCAAATTAAACTGATCCCAACATTTGTGAGAACATGTGTATCCCTGGTGCCCAGTTTCTTGTTTCATGCGTTTTGACACAAGTGCTGAGCCCTTTCACAACTTTCGTCGCTGGACGGTACCTACCGGTAGGCAACTGCTGTCGCTATCATTGGCACCCCGTAGCAGATGACCGAAGACAGCGATCAGTGACATGAGGTAGTCGAGTTACTGAACTTGAGAAATACCTTCTGACAGGGGGCCTTGAAGGTTGGAAAAGACATCCGGGGGGAAACTTCATTAACATTTTGTGCAAAAACTAGTTTGGTTGATTTGAGATTGGTAGAGTAGGGTTTCAGCTACAGTCTTCCTAAGTTAGGTACTGCAGAACCGACCTGCACTGCCTGGAATAGCCAAGTTTAGAGATGAATGCTGCTGCTGCAGGCTGTCAATCAGTTGTGAAAGGCTTAAAGTCTCTATGTTCATAATTAGTTCCAAGGGGAAACACTGCCGCTTACAAAGTACTTTAAGGCTGTTTGCCAAAGGGATAGATGTTCCTTTTGCAGGGTTCCCACACCCTGAGTGGAACCAAATTTAAGGCCTAAAAATTGACGATATAGCACCATCAAAGCGATCAGTGCGACCAAAGACAAATATCCACTGTCAAACAAACATACATAGTCATTTTCTTTATTTACAAACAGTGACACAATATACCAACTCACTCAAGCTGTCACATAAACCTTCAGTCTTGATGCAAAAGGTTGGCACACACAAAGGTAATTCCCTAATAACCTCCTTCTATCCAATCTTGATTCAAAGGGTTGACATACGATTTTTAAGGCCTCAGCTTTGCTTTATAAGGCCTCACTCTGATTTTTAGGGCTTTTTAGGGGCCTTATTTTAGGGTTCTGATTTATAGGGCTTGCCTTTTTAGGGCCTTTTCAGGTGGCGTGGGAACCCTGTTTTGGCCACTGTGACCAATTTCGTGACTTTGTGGCTTCTAATAGTGGACAAATATTACTTTCTTTGGCCAAATGCTTCCATCCCTATGCTACACACTGATGAGATCAAGTCACAAAAAAGTCACTAATCAGCGCCATCTAGTTGGTGTTCAGTCCACAACCAGACAGTGTTGTCTGCTTAGTAGACGTCCGACACTACGCGTTTACATACGTAAAACATCATATATGCAAACCAGTCACCACAATGGTTTCAGATCTATACTGTGTCCCAAGTGACTGATTCTGATGCATGGAGTAAATGCTTTCGATGAAAAGTTTTCCACAGCTGACAAACGTATTGAGACTTCGAAGTATCTAGACACGTGTTTGGCATGCAACAGTGTTGTGGAAACTTTTCATTGAAAGTGCTTAACCTGTGCATCAGAAACAGGCATTTGTATCAAGATACAAAACAGCAGACCACTGTGAAGATTCAGGCTGGAGTAATATTGCCCTACAGGTTTCTTTTTGGAACAAAGGTGCGGCTGGCTGGTGTATTTACAGAAATATTTTGGCATCGTTCACACAAAACATGAATCACAGGTTCAAAGAAAGGCAATAATAATAAAATATTAAATTTAATAATAAAAACTTCAATTTAAAGAAAACAGTTGCCATGCCTCATTCAGCAAACAGCCTTAAACTTCATAAGTAACACATTTTCCCCATCATTCAACTTGCACATAGTTATGTTAAAGGTAAAAATAGTATGCTTGCGTCAGTGTACCGTCTTAAAAATCAGATGAGAAGTTGTGTATAAATTTGTGTCTTGTCTGTACATAACAACCAAGGAAACAATCTTTTGCTTCATCAAAGGTGCACCTTTAAAAATGGGCTCCTACAAGTGCAGGTTTTCTAAGGCGGGGAGTGTGTAATGCTTGGGAAGGCTGGGGAAAGGGGGGGTGGGTGGGGGGTGGGGGGTGTGTGCATGCTGAATGCAAAACTACTGCCTCTGGTGCACAAAGTGTGCACATTTGACAGTCGGTGTGCTGGGTGCTGCTTTTTGGTGCAGTGCGGTGCACCTTCCACTTCCTATGGCGTGACTGGTGCGCATGCGCATCTTGTATTGCATATCCAGCAACTGCCACACTGTTAACCCAAACTACTACTACAACACCATTTTCCAAAATGTCACATTAGTAAAACTGATATATCATCAGGAAGTGTTGCGACAGCACATTTGAGACTGAAGCTATCTACTGTCTGAGACGATGTATTGTTTATTTTAACATATAACGCCTTGAAACGCTACGCATTTACATCAGTAACGCAAAAATCGCGGTAATTCATACTCTTTGCAGGAAAAAAATCTCCCGCAATGTTGAGAAAAATATTGTTATAAACGCCATCGTACTACGGTTGTTTCATCAGCAGGAATAGTTTTCCTAAATACTGTAAACGACCAAAGACAGACTAAGAAAATAGTGAGCCGGCCGGTTCAAAATGGCGAATGAGACATGAGAAGTGAACGAGAATGAGACAGCTCCCCACCACCCGTGGGCTGTCTAGACAGCAAACAATGCTCTGCACTCCTGCGCAATAGCAGGTTGCATGAAACTAGGTTACTTTAAAAAAGAACTTCTTTGAAAGCATTCAACCTTACAATGTTTACCACACAGCAATGGCATCCCGGCAACTTAAGGGAGCAAAGTATCCCCACTTGTGTGTGAGGGAAACAAAGAAACCAAGATGAAGCAGACACAGAAAAGTCTAAGTGTACACAGAGTGCAGTGCCTTTCAATGAATATAAACACAAACAGAAGTAGTGTGACAGCAGAAATCCAACTGACCCGGCTGTGTGAAAACCCACTGGTGCGACACCATGATGCATGTCTGAAAAACCTGACTAACAAGCCGCCATCATATCTGGGCCACATTACGTAATGGCTGCGCCGCCGCTGCGCCCGCCACACCGACACATCATGGCCTAACTGCAGCAGTGTGTGCACCGCTCCTTGGGGAACGCCGACCTCACTGAAGCCAAGCCTTGCCCCCAGCAGTACCCTGTCAGGTAACCAGAAAGGGAGATCACCTACCTGGCCTGCCCTGTCCACTACGGTGTAGAGGGATCATCTAGCCATGCCGAGAGATAGCGAGGGCATAGCAAAGCACCGGCTTATCTCTTGCTGCAGTGTTGTAGCTGTGCTTGGCGGAAACTCGGCCACTGGTCCATTGTGTCAAGGCATTCCCCGCCGTGCATGTCTGCGCTCCATGTTTTGCGCAACCAAGCCAGTTATCGGCGGCGCGGGCCGCAAGCAGCCGTCAGTGGCAGTGAGCGTCGCGCGCAATGTGCTGTCGTTGTACACAGTCGCATGCAGTCTCACTGCAGTGCCATAAGCACATGTATGTACACAAGTACGGACGTACTGACAAGCCCCTCTGTCACTCGAGCTGGCAAGATAAGAGTGCTACACCGTAATCTGACGACATCAAACCGGCAAACTAAACGCGATTGACATAAGCGTCTATCGACAACAAAGCAGGCGGCATTTACAAAGCCCGACCGATTAAACTGTTACGTCCCAGTTTCTGGTTTTCACCTCCACGTGAACCCAACAAAAACACGCAAGAGCTAGTCAGCCATTGGAGCATACGGCAGTGGGGTGATTTTGTGTGTTCCTCTTCGTTCACATGCCCGAAACACACACACTCACTCACACACACACTGTGAGTGTGATAGGGAGTTGCAGAATGCGCCAGATAGAGCGAGCGAGCGAGTGACTGTGCAGCAAGTCTGCACGCAATACATGCGCAATACACGGCGCTTCACTGGGCTGCTTGCGCGCCGCTCGGCAGTGAGGGGAAGAGGTTGCACAACTAGAAAACAAGCATTTCAGCTTTGGCGCCCGGACCGAGGAAACCTCGTACCGGCATGGGACAAGTGACGTGCAGCTTCACACATTTTTCCCTAGGATGAAGTGGGAAATCTACATTTACACTCCACGCGAAAGTAAGCTCAATAATGAGACCATCGCCCTCAGGCCGTACCTGACCCGATGGGGGCAACGTCCGTGCTACATCACCGACAACACAGTGGTGTTCGTTACGCAATGGAACGGCTGCGACGTCACAGTCCGCGCCGGTCTGACAGTGGGGGCGCACTATCTATTTCCTGCACGAAGGACAGGACAGAAAAAACCGCTTACCTGCCGAGTTTCTCGTTATTCTCCGACATTTATGTCTGCCATTGCCTCATGCCCGCGAGGCGACTGTGCTGATGCTGTATGTGTGACGTCACTGGAGAACCAATTGGCGCGTTCTTGGGGCAAAATCAAACATTTCTAAACGGCCAACATGCACGCCTTGCAACATCACGTGATTGAGCGCCACTGCACCTCAGCCAAAAAGAGATAAAAAGTGGGTCAGTGCATACTGCTGCACACACACACACAGTGCAGCCCAAGGGGAAATGCAGTGGCTGCTTTAGAACATTGCGTGTCATGTAGGATCAAAATGCAGTGGCTGCCTGATAACATGTGTTGCATCCTTAATGATCACGCTGCTAAAAAATATTGCAGATCCACTTCCCTGTACGTGCTAGTAAATATATCTCTTAAATTAAATTATTCTGTATCTGAATTAGTCCCCCCCCCCCCCCCCCCCAGCTATTGCTTGAAAATGAGTGCGTGAAGTATTTAAGAGATTCTTTTACAAGTAAAAAGAGGGCAAATTAGAGACATAACAGAATCAATCATTTTCAGCTGCCTATCTATTGATCAAGCAATTGCGACAGCTCAAACAGTACATCGATGAAGGAAAGGTCATAGCTTTGTATACTTCAAGCTTTGTGCCTCCATCTCTGAAGTCACCCCCAGAAGAGTTTTGTTTACACTGCAGCAGACAAAGACTATAATCATTACAGCAGAGTTCTGTAAGCTTGTTATATAATATTGCTTCAAAACATGCGCGACTGCTAAGCTCTGCCTGAAATACGGTTACCACGGAGTGAATCTACTAAATACTCAATTCCATTGTGATATGCCTGGTCAGTCGATGAATCAAAAATAAGTAATCATAACTTAAGATTATGTAGAAGTTTGGAATATGTAGCTGTCAGTAAGGTGTATGTAATCCTTTTGGAAATGCATAGGGAGAGACCAGATGGCTTTTTAGGAACGATCCACTCTGCAGATTTGAGGAATAACTACTGACACTAATTCAAACTTCAAACCACAGCAAGAAAAGACAAAAGGCTTATACCACTCGAGAATTTTTCTGAGAAATTCAAATTGGTCATAAAAAAGATCAGCGCATTACTGAACTCATCTCTTCAGTTCATCACACTAGTAACCATCTTTTTTCATTTCACCTACAGATCCTTTCAAACATCTCTCCCTCAGCACCTTGAGCAATCACGGTGAAGCTTTGCGCTATATCAAATCTTCATTATGAGCACAATGTTACAGTAAATATGTAAATTACACACAGAGGCAGTGATGTTGCCAGGATTTTTTCTTCTTCGGCGATTTAGCCGAAACAGCCATAAAAATTGAAAGTTTCGGCTTTTTACAGAAAGTTTTGGCTCTCTCTGCCAAAGTAACCTAAAGTTGCGTTCTTGTGGAAATCACTTGAAACCGAAAGTTGCACCGGCCCCCGTAGTGTAGTGGTTAGCACTTCGGATAATGGACCGGGAGACCCGGGTTCGAATCCCAGCCGAGGCAAGCGGGATTTTTCCTGCCTAGGTCGGCTCCTACCCAGAGCGGGTGTGCTATGGGCCCAATGGGGAGGCTGTTGCCACACAGCCGAGCTTCACCCACTTCAAGGGTGCGACTTTGGGGGTGCTTCCCTTAGTATGACACGTCGTATGATGTGGATGATTACACGGCCGGCACCGCAGGTGCCGTAGTTCCCGGGGGGCCTGGTTAATGCCGGGATATTTATGACAGGAAGCGTGGAATGCGGCCCTGTCCCGCAGTCCCAAACCACATGGACCTCCATAGCATCATCTTACTATCATCCTCATCTCCATCATCATGCATAATAAAAATTGTCCCAGCTTCCGAGCCCTCCGTGGGTTCCACCCATGACCTGGGAGGAGCACCACTGCAGTTGGCAAAAGAGTTGGGGCAGCAAAAAAAAACGAAAGAAAAAAAAGAAACCGAAAGTTGCATTTTATTCGAAATAAAGTTGCGTTCTCGTGGAAATCACTTGAAACCGAAAGTTGCGTTTTCTTGGAAATTAGTCCAGCCACCACAGGAATCTCGCAGAAACGGACATTATCGAGACGATTCACTCGTGAAAACTTCGGCCTGGCCAGCCGACGTGACAGATTATCGGCTTTTTCAACAACAACAAAAAATCGGCTTTTAGCCCAGATCCGACCCCGAATGACATCCCTGAGAGGGAAATTTCACAAAGACCGTTCTCCCTGGCCAAAGGAGCAACGCTGGTGCTGGCGTACAAACTCTGGAACTCCACTATGGACCTTTCCCTCTGAAGACCACACTTCATTTCCACTACCAACCTAGTCATCTGCAGCAAAATCCAAGGACCACAGGTTTTATACAGGGAGACTTCTGTCTTGGGACAGTTGTGCTTGTGACTGCGCCTGTTCGCTTGAAATAGTATCTTAAAGGTTAGTGAAGCTCCAAATGCAACACACTGACATTTGATAGCTGTGCGATTGAGGAAAACTCAGCTGCCTGTGAACGGTGTCTGCCATGTTTCCCTTGTTGGCTGCTTGAACACTGCGCTATAAGGTCGAGTGTCGTCTAGACACTGTCACCAGCTACTGTGCTAAACACATGCCTGTCTGTGCATGTATTTGCGCATGTGTCACCACCTGAACAGACCGTAACGGGACACATGCTGGTCACTTACTAGCATCTACTGCATATCAAACCACATGTAGCTTGCAAATTATCCTTGCCCACCAGCGGGTGTTGAATTGACATGGCCCTCACAAACCAGGGTCTAAACTGAGAAAAATAAAGATGAAGAATTTTAAGTGTTTCTTTACAGCTTATGATTAAAATTTGCAAATCAATCAACAATGCCACCCCACTGTTATAAATTATAAATGTCATGTGTAAGCAGGCACAAATTTCTTGTGGTCCTGATGATACATGTATTTCTAATAGTTTGTCCAGTTTTTGTCTTTAAAAATGTACCTGTTCCAACCTTACTTTCCTCTCAGGCACTGCCCAAAGTTTACCGCTCTAACGGATACATGCACTGCCGACTTTGTTACCGCAACAATAACCGGGCAAATCAGTGACCGGAGTAGTAACAGCTTACGTAGAGTGTAACATTTTCAAGTTCCCCTGCCCCGAACACTACCCTACAGCTGTTTCTCGGTTTTTAAACTGGCACAAAGCAAATCCGACCACGCCTTGCCAAGAAAGCGGCTGTCGGGGAATTGGGTGGAAAGACAAAGGAAACGACCGTCATCCAAACAGTTCAACAACCCATTTCATAAATCCCCGTCACGTGTAGTTTGAAATGCCGGCGCTTACCTCATAGAACCGTGTACGATCAGTCGCCGCCAGTCCAGGGTTGCGGCGGGGTTGTTGTCTCCCTCCCTCTCTGTTACACCCCGGCACCGCACGCTGGCCGTGTAGATGTAACTTATGTCACACGCATCTGTCCGCCATTCGCACGACCACTGACCACCATGACGGGTGCTTGCGTTAGTTCATCATACTGCCTAACACGGTGTAAGTGGAACAACATTACACGGGTCTAGCCTACTGCCTTGTACATTCACTGTCTCACTGTCAGGCCACTCACTCGCCTTGTGACCCAGAATGCGTGTACGGTACAAGGCCAAGGTTGTGTCACGGCCTGGGTCACCTTGCCCACAGCTCGCGCTCACTGCTGGCGGAAGGGAAGCAACTCGCGCTAGCACTCGGTTTGGTCAGTTGTCATTTCAGCACACTCGCTCATGCTCTCTATCTCTAAATCAAACTGCAGTAAAGCTTCTTCCTTCCACCATACTCGGTTGTGTGCAGAACTGAACAATGGCCAACTAATATTTCTCGAACATAAAACTCTCTGAAAAACGGGTCTGTACCAGACTGCACGCGGCGCACAACAGTAAACAAAACATGAGCTGCCCAAACTAGTAGATTTGCACTACCTTCCCCACCCCCCTCATTTCTAAGTGCAGCTCACAAGCCGCACTTCTTGACTTGTGACTAGTTTGGTCGGCGGAATCTGCGTGGGAAGCAGTCCAAAAAGTGAAAAATTGTTTCTGTATGTGAGGGGGGGTGGCAGGAGATCCCTCTGTAGCTGGTCGGACGCACCAGCCGTTGGGCGCTATGTAGCCTAGCGGCTGGACCACAGCGGGACAGCGGCCAAAAATAGCCCCCACCCGGCGGTTATGCAATTTTCTGACACCAATAGCGCGCCCTGGATAGTCAGGGTCAGCAGGCCGCGTGGCCTGGCTAAAGCAATGCCAGTTCAGCCGTCCGACATGGTGGAACAACTTGTCCTTAACGGCCAAAAGCCATAGGACGTAAAGAAAGCTAATGATGATGACGTCCGACATGGCGCTTGCCACATACAGACACAGATACACACACACAATCAAACCCTTTAGGGGGACACACACACACACACACAACCACCACCACCACTCACGTAGCCACCCCTCAGAAAATAAAAAGTCGGTTCTAGCCTAAAAGAAAGGAAATAAATCCGGCTCAAACTGAGTGAGTTACTGACAACGCCGGCCTCCACTGACATAATCACAACTTGAATCAGCGACACACCGCGTGGTCAGTAACAGGCATCCCTCTTTACACGAAATGAATTTCAGTCGGTATTTCTTTATCTCGGTATTCATTTATTTATCTCAGTATTTAATCGACGACTGACACTTGGTCTGAACTATCCAAGTGAAGATTAAAGAACGGCCGAAAGCTAGAACCACTGAGGACACAGAAACAAACGTCCAAAGATGCAGCCGCATCCAAGGCTGGCTAATTCGGTTGTAGATCTGTGCTGATGTCAGTCTTCAACTCTCCTCAAATTGAACCCAGTCCCTGGTTACACGGATTAAACCAATCAAGGCCACAATCTGTGGTTTCCGGCACTGTATGTGTTCCAACGGTGAACGATTTGATTGTCGACTGACAAAAATAGGCCAGTCGGACGGAGTAGAATTTTCACACACTGAGACGCCGGCATCAACTGATATGACTGACATCCATGTCAGGTAAACTTCTACTCAGTGACTTGACGGCGGGCAAAACTGAATTAAATCACTTTGTATTCAGTTCGTTTCCGCTAGAAGGACGCACTACAGCAACAGGAACAAAACCGACAGAAACAGCCGTGAATGCCGGAATCCATACTCAGTCAGTGGTTAAAAGAAAATACGCTCTAATAAGGAACATTTAAAAAGAGCCATTAACATACAAATTCATTATCATTCAATACCCTGCAGAAATGGGCGAAAATAAACTGTTGGAAGATTAAACATCGTGTGACGTAAGATATTTTAAGATTGATCGAAGAGCTGTTTGAAAGTTGTGACCGGCAGAGCGGCATTCGTGTTTAACTTGACATGCGCTGGAGAGAGAGAGAGAGAGGTTACAGACGCGCAGACCCCGGGCAACTTTCAAATCTGTCCTCGATTACACGAACGTTACTGATTAGATGAACTGACTCCGGCAGTTGAAACTTGATAAACCATAATTTGATAATGTACAGAACTATCCAATTCAGTCAAGCTGAACTCCGTGCCGGACCCGGAAAACTGAGGTACCGATGTAACATCTGACTGATCACAGCGACGGGGCAAATAAAAACTGAAAATGTGAACCGTTTCAGTAAGTCTGTTGAAAATGCAGTGCAGTCAAAATCCTCCTCAGCCCCACGGTCTCACTTAACTCAACGGCGATTGAAACTGATTACTCAGTGGCCGTGTGCATAAGGTTACCGTCACTGACAGACATACGCCGATTTCACAAAGACTGACAGCGTGAAGTATGACTAGCCGGCCAACTCCTTTCTGTGGAATACATCACATACACGGAAATACATCATAATCTAAATCAGCGGTACACAGAAAAAATGAACAACAAAAATAACTGACGTAATGGACTGGGCAAAATAAAACACGTAACACTTTTTTCTTCAAATATTTTGAAACTCAGTATTGCATTTGCTATTTCTGTACCGGATTTTTGCCTTTATCTTCAGCTTTTCCTAAGTGAAAGCTTTTAATCTATTCGGCCGTCCATGAATCCCCCTCCCCCCCCCTCCATCCTCACCGTCTCATTAATGCCATGGATCGGTCAGTGTACGGCAGCAGTCGCAACTAATGAATACACCAACAGAACAAAGCCGGCTGAACTGGACCCACCTGTTCATTGTTAGAGAATTACCTGGGCACTTCCCATCAGATGCCCTTGTAGTTAAAATATAATACAGTTTACGTTTGTGCAACAGAAGCTGTTAACTAACTGAAATCGCCCGAATAAAAATCAACAACAACAACAACAACAACAAAACAGCATTATAATTATACAGACTGAGATATCATCACAGAACTCATCCGCACTGAGCTAGACTCTTCAAAATCTCAGCCGGTAAGATGGTCGTATGCCGGCAATGAAAACTGCGTCTTCGCGGGGGAAAAAATTCGTTGAAGACTGAGGCAACATAAATAATATAATTATATAGGCAAGTAAGCGGAAAACGACTACTCTACATTGTCTAAAATCACATCTGTGTTACCGACTGCAAGACAAAACGCTGGACCGGCAGTCTCAGTTTTCAACACATGGCATTCGTCCCTGATGCTGACTCGGTGCGTGCACCATTATCGTAGTGGTACAAATGAACAGCGAGCCACGGACAACGAAAGAAAGACGACGCTTACCCGAAAACCGAGGAAAGTGGTGGACAGAGGAATCCGGCGATGCGACCAGAGGCGGCGGCGACTGATTCAGTGGAGTGCAGTGTGGCCGTTAGACGCAGCTTAAGGTGCACCGTGTGTGTTTTAGCATGGTCTAGACATATTGATTGGGGCGATGGTCACATTTTCAGCACCGGGTGGTGCTACCTCAGCTCCACCTCTGTATAAAGCTCTATCTGGAATTCTAAGCGCCACCTACACGTCTAGTAAAGCGCGGCCCCAATCAGTTCTGAATGTGATCTAGTACTGTCATCAAGTTAAAATGCTTCGTCTCAGTGCCTACAGACCACACACACACACACACACACACACACACACACACACACACACACACACACGCATATGATTTTCAAGAACACTATTTATTGTTTAATGACAAGTGTTGAAACAAACAAACAAAAAATGCTGCCAGATGTTTGTAATTCAGTTAGCGATTCACAGTGTTCTTGAGCAGTTCAGCACCAGCATGCAGCGAACATTTTGTCAGTAACACTGAAGAATGTGAAAGTAATGCTTCACCGAAAGATACACCGACTGACATCAGTGACTGTTCGATCACTGAGTTGTCCAGAATTATTCGGACAGAGTGAGCGCCGCCGGCGGCGACGGCAGCCTGAGAAGAACTAACCGAAAGTCCCCGAAACAGAAACACTGAGTAACAACCATTTGGTCTATCCTCTTACAGGCTCAGGTCAGGACTGATGGCCAGGGTCTCCAACCTGAATCAGTGCTTCCGTCCGCTCAATGATGCTGAAGTAATCATTCGTCAGTCAGCGGTGTACAGCGTCCAGCACGGCCATCCCTTCAGACTATGATGTTCTCCCCATAGTCTGTAGCTCCTGTATGTGCTTACAGTGAGGTAGGCGTGTCCCGACTGTCCACTAGAAGGCTGCCAACTCGGGGCCTCCACCTACACATAGACTGAGAACTGACGACGGTTGTTGACTGGCCAAGTTGTTAGAGGGTTAAACTGAGTCTCTCAGTCTCCACCACATGAAGGTGATGTCAAAGACGGAGGCAACTCAGTGACAATTCCGGAAAATTCAGGTGCTAATATTTAGCCCTAGTGGGGATTCGAGCTCCCGACCGGAGCATCAAAAGTCGGCAAAAGCTGTACTGACCAGCTTGTCTGCTAGTATCCCGGCTTCCCTAGAGAGCTGGCGACGCGTGTTTACAGCGAGGTGAACGTGTGCTGGCTGCCCACTCGCGTCCCCTGGCCTGCGACAGCCATTCTCATATGTTGGTCAGACAGAGTTAGCACAGCGCGCTAAAGAAATTTGTGGCCATCCAAGCACTTTGATGACTGATTGGCCACTTGTAGTCCCTGTCTGCAGACGGCCAAGTTATCATCACTACCGCCAGCGCTGCTGTCCGTGTATTATGGTTTATCCTATCATCAGACGTGTCGGGAAGACATAAAATGATCTGAAAAGACTCTTTCGTCTTTAGTAAGGGGGAAGGAGACTTAGGAACGACGGAAAAGAAACTGTACTTTGAATTAGTCAAGTCAGCAAAAGTCGAGTGTATACATCTACTAGTACCAGTTGGCGTAAAAGAATGTATACTAAATCAGTTTAAATATCAAGTAAGCTATACTTTAAATGACGGTACTGACGCTGACGGAGGATGGCAGTAATTCGCAATGTTGTCAACCTGTGACAGTTACTGTGTTCCCCTCAAGGACAAATACGAGCCTAATTTTCAGTCTTACGGTTATCACTACGGTAAGAGAAAGAGGAACTTGACCCCGCCTGGCAAAACATGAATTGTATGGCAACCACTTTAAACACATTTTTCATTGGAAATCACAAATTTGCTCAGTCTTGTGCGTCTTGATGACCCCGGCTTCAAGAAACTAACACCGTCAGTAGCAGCATCTGTTTCACACGTGTTTTGCCCATGTATAGACAGTTGACTGAACTCAGTACTACTGAGCAAGAGCTTCATTACTGAAACAGGCAACAGAGCTACCATAATACTAATATGACTCGAACAGGAGGGGTTAGGTGGGCCCTTGTGCAGGGGTGGTTAACTGACTTGATTCAGTGCTTGTAAACTGACGTCCTAAGTTGTGCACACTCCGCTGTGACGATGCATTGAGAAACCGTGAACTGGCCGGACCATGGGGGAGTCCATACTGCGCCAACTTGAGTACAGAGAGACACTGAAGAACAGCCGGTTTGGCCTTGCTCAACTCCCCATTTTCTTAGTACCATAAATTATTACCGACCGACGTACGCACATGAAAGAAACAGGGCTAGTGTCGGAAAGTGTGGCGGCAAGAACTGATCAAACGGCCTGGACAAACACTGTTGTCACGCGGAAATAAAAGTCTAGGGAGACTGTTTGGGAGGAGGTTAGGGTCGAAATAAAAGTCTGAAAGCTTGCTGTCTCAAACTGACCAATTCCGAGCCGTCTAACTATGTGTAATGCCCATATAGATTCAAGAGGCCGTCTAGACAGAGGCCAGACGGCATCAGACGAGGTGCTCTCATCAGCGCGTGCTGTCAAGACAACCCCCCACCCAGCCCCCGATCAGTGCCATTACTGTACAGCGCTCCGTCAGCCCGCCCTCCCCGTGTCCCTAGTGAGAGCACACAAACCTTGTTTGTCGGCCGCCATCTACTGACCGTCTGCAAGATGGACCTCGATCAGAGCCGGCCGCCGGTGACACACATACTGGACTCGGGATTTCCACCTCAACTGACTCCATAGACCCGGGCTACCTTACTACACACTAGTTTATACGCCAGCATCAGCCACCCTAAAACTGAGTAAGACACCGAGTTTCGCATGTTCAGTGGAAGCTCAACTAAGCTCGACTCAACTGAAGTCGAAATGCGTCACCGTAAGTGTCCCGGTATGATAATATGATATACCTTGGCTTGCACACGCCAAACTGTAACAACACTGAACTACTGAAAACCAAAACTGGCAGTCAGTGAAAAGAAAGAAAAAGCCGAAAACTGAGCATTCCCTCAGACAGTCAAATCAACTTTGTACACCATGAATAAAAAGTTGCAGATGACGCCGGAACGCTAATATTTCAAGGCTCAGCAACTCGAGAGAAGTCAAGAAAATCGGACCGCATCGTGACATGTTTTAAGGGAGTCAGTAACTGGTCGGCATAGTCGTGCTCACATCCGACGCTGTTGTCTTGTCAGGCGCATTCTTTATTGTCATAAATCATTTTTTTTTAAAACCGTACCATGTTAATGCACAAAACTTCTCAGTATTGCTTTTGTTTTTGACCAGTCAAAATCAGCTGAGCTGTCTTGCCGGACTTCGCACTCACTGATGTTTGCCACACGGACGATAGTCAGTGTAACTTGTTGCCTGCAGGCCTCCAGCAGACGGAAGCCGGCGCCAACTAAGCGCCCCAAACCAAGCAACAGGAGTGAGTGAGTTTTTAGGGCTTAAAGCCGCGCAAGCCACAAAGACTAATTCGCGGCTGAGTGTGCCTGCACTACATGAAAAAAACAAAAAATGTAACGTTGGACAAAGGATGCAAACTGGTCTACGGGGCTATATAAACCTAGGACATGCAGGAGACGCTGCACCTTCATGCTAATTTCTCGAACTCCCGGTTACAAACCAAGCAACAAGTGACAAAAAGCTTAGCTCCGCAATTCTAAGGCCATAGCACATCTGTCATCATTTTGGCAAACTAATGTACTTGCAGTTGTTATGTGATTGTCTAAAAACCTAAAGGGACACAGTAATCGCGACAGCAGTCCCTAAATCGTTGCTAAAACTAAGTCTCGTGATTTCCCGGGATTGCGGTAAGTTGGACGGACCGGCTTCACTTGGTCGTAAGGGAAAGCTCGATCACCACTAACGTAAGGCAAACACTGACTAAAACTGAGCAGTTCATGGGCATCTCTTATCCTTATTTCACTCCTGGGTGCACAGATGTTGTCGGGCAGGTCAGTGTGCTCACCGTCTGAAGGTGGCTGCATTTTCCCTGGGGGGGGGGGGGGGGGGGGATTCTATTCCGTCCCAATGTGAAACGGCCGGTACAAAACCGAGCCGGGTTGAAACTGTGAATACATAATAATTATGAATATCATTGTCTGCCCGTAGCTGGCATAATTATGCTTCACTGATGTACGCTACTGCACCGTCGTGCACCTTTACGGTCGGTCGCACACTCATCAATGTGGCGGTAACCGCCCTTCTCAGCCGCAAGAATTAAAGGTGAGGTTGTTGACCCGTCCCTACATGGTCCACCCCTTGTCGTGGGGTAGTGGCTTGTGTACCTCAATGACCCAGAGAACTATGCCAGCTGGAGCACATGCTCCTGGCAGGGTCACCCAAGCTGGACAGGTCGAAGGGTAGAGGTCAGACGAATGTGGACCACCTCTCCAAGAGGCTAAACGGGTTTGCGTAGGGTTAACAGCCCTACCTGTAAAAAACACTAAGTTACAAAAGCATCGACAGCAACAAACCGAGACATTCACCTGGGTGAGGAAGGGTCTCCATCCCAGAGACTTATGACGCATTGCAGTGAAAGCCGAAAGGAAGCTGCAAGGCCGACCCCCCTTCTAACACCCAGGACAACAACGAGAGTAGCCACATGGAACATCAGGACAATGTATGAAGTAGGAAGGACCATACAAGTAGCAAGAGAGATGAAGAACTACAAGATAGGAGTACTGGGACTGAGTGAGACAAGGTGGCTACAGACAGGACAGCTGAGATTTTCATCGGGAGAGCAATTGCTGTACTCTGGACACACAGAGGATGGAGCCCCCCACACTGAGGGCGTGGCCCTGATGCTGGCACCGGAGGCACAGCGGGCACTCATCGGCTGGGAACCTGTCAACTCCCGCATCATCACAGCCAAATTCATCACCAAGAAAAAAGACATCAAGCTGAACATCATCCAGTGCTATGCTCCCACCAATGATGCGGAAGAGGAGAAAAAAGATGACTTCTACCAACAACTGCAGACAGTGATAGATAGAGGAGGAGCCAAGGACATGACCATACTGATGGGAGACTTCAACGCCAAGATTGGATCAGACAACACAGGCTACGAGGACACCATGGGAACACACGGACTGGGACAGATGAACGAAAATGGCGAGCGCTTTGCAAACTTTTGTGCCCTGAACCAGCTAGTGATAGGAGGCAGCATCTTCCCACACAAGCGCATCCACAAGGCCACATGGAGATCACCGGACCATGTCACGGAGAACCAGATTGATCACATCTGCATCAGCCGGAAGTTCAGGAGATCGTGGCGGGATGTGCGCGTGATGAGGGGTGCCGATGTATCATCAGACCACCACCTTCTTGCAACAACATTGAGACTTCGGCTTAAGAGGCACACCAACGCCAACAACACACGGACCAGGTACAACGTTGGACTACTCAGGAACACAGACACACAAGCAGCATTTCGGATCAGCCTTTCCAACAGGTTCCAGCCACTGCAAGACCTGATAGAAGACAGTGAAATGGACATCGAGACACACTGGGAACACAGCAAGAAACTTTGGCACGACACATGCGAAGAGGTCCTTGGCAAGAGAAAGACCCAACATAAGGAATGGATCTCTGCTGATACCATCCAGAAGCTGGAAGTTAGGAAAGAGAAGAAAACAGCACTGAACACGAGCCGAACAAGAAGAGCTAAGGCAAAGGCACAGGAAGAATACACAGCAGCTGACAGAGAAGTGAAGAGGAGCACCAGGAAGGACAAGAGGGACTACATCGACAACCTGGCCAGTCAAGCAGAGGAAGCAGCCCGACAAGGGAATCTAAAAGACCTGTACAGTGGACGCCGGATATAAGCAACTCGGATATAAGAAAACTCGGTTATTGCCAACGAATTTTTTCCCCCCGGCCAAACTCTTCTTTATTATGTATTACAAAAACTCGGATACAAGAAACTCGCTTATAAGAAAACTCGGTTTTAGGAAAGCAAATTTCTTGTCCCGCTTGATACAAAAACTCGGATATAAGAAACCGAAAGTACATTTCCGAGAAAATTTCACTCATTGTAAGAAACCGAAAGTACATTTCCAAGAAAATTTCACTCATTCTAAGAAAACAGGTCAGGTCTGACGTCACTTAGGACAGGCACATGATGGCGCATGATTTTCTTTTCTTGAATTGGTTCTTTACCATTGTGTTCCGTGCAAAATTGAATGTTGGCAAGAAGAAAAAATACGAGATGCATTTTTGTTGTTCTATTGTTATATGTTGTTTTTATTATTATTTTGGTGTTTTTTTTTGCCTGCTTGGGAGCTCAGTCTCTCTCTCTCTCTCTCTCTGTATGTCTGTCTCTGTCTACAGGGCTCGCGTTAAGGAGAATAAAACTATCAGTATTAGACTAACTGTTGATCAATTCCTTTCTTTGACAATATAGGTGGTCCATCTTTCCTCCATCCCCCTTCCCCCTCCCAACAGAAAAAAAGCTAATTTGCAGCTTTTTTCAGCCATATTAGACACGGAAAGCATCGCATATCATACCATAATGGGACGAGTGTTTTATAGATCAACAGTTGATAGATAATGCACTTTTAATATATCCTATAAATACAAGGGAATTCTCTCTCTCTTTCTCTCTCTCTCTCTCCTTAGTTCTTTTTTGTTTGTTTGGTTGGTTGGTTTTGTTGTTTTTTGTTTTTTCTTTTTGTTTTGTTTTTTCTTACCACATGACCGCCAGCGCTACAGTTGGGAAGCAAAAACAGTATTTTCATGTTCAAACAAAAAAATCTGACATTGAAGGACACAAGCGCACTGGTGTATATTAACTCTACACATATATATTCTGTGCAGGTCTTTAAGAGAAACCAGATATTTCTTAATTTAATGCAAAACATACACGAACTGAGAAAAAAGAAATGTTTTAAACCTTTTTTTCACTGAACTCGGTTATAAGAAATATTTTTCAAAATACTTTCTTATATCCGACTTTCAGATATAAGAAAACTCGGATATAAGAAACCAAAAAATTCACCCCCCTCGAGTTTCTTATAACCGGCGTATACTGTACCAGGTGACCAAGAAGCTCGCGGGCAAATTTCAGCAGACAGACAAACCAGTGAAGGACAAGAACGGGCACCCACTGACAACAACTGAGGAACAGCTGAAGCGATGGGCAGAACACTTCAGGGAGCTGTTAAATCGCCCCATCCCTGAAACACCACCAGACATCCCACCAGCAGAGACAGAACTACCCATCAACTGTGACAAGCCCTCTAAGGCGGAGATCAGGAAAGCCATCATGACACTGAGAAATGGGAAAGCTGCAGGGCCGGACGAGATACCAGCAGAAGCCATCAAAGCAGACACAGAGACAGCCGTCAACATGCTGCACAGCCTTTTCAGCAAGATCTGGGAGAAGGAAGAGGTGCCAGCCCAGTGGAAAGAAGGGATTGTCATCAAGTTGCCAAAGAAAGGGGACCTCAGGGACTGCAGCAACTACCGAGGGATCATGCTCCTGTCAGTGCCAGGCAAGGTTCTCAACAGAATTCTACTGGAGAGGATGAGAGAGGCAGTCGACCCCATGCTCCGAGACCAGCAGGCGGGCTTTCGCAGGAACAGGTCCTGCGCTGACCAGATTGCCAGCCTACGCATCATTGTGGAGCAGTCACTGGAGTGGAACTCCCCTCTCTACATCAACTTCATAGACTATGAGAAGGCTTTCGACAGTGTAGACAGAGAGGCACTGTGGAAGCTGCTAAGGCACTATGGAGTTCCTGGGAAGATCATCTCCTTGATCCAGTGCACCTACCAAGACATGAGCTGCAGGATTGCCCATGCTGGCCAGTTGTCAGAAAGCTTCGAGGTGAAGACCGGAGTCCGCCAGGGATGCCTGTTGTCCCCGTTCCTCTTCCTCCTGGTCATCGACTGGATCATGAAGACCACTACAGCAGGCAGGAAAAACGGGATACAGTGGACACTCTGGACGCAGCTGGATGACCTCGACTTCGCGGACGACCTGGCGCTCCTGTCTCACAGCCACAGCCAGATGCAGGACAAGACTACGCGCCTGGAAGCCACATCAGCCGGAACAGGGCTCAAGATCAACAGGAAGAAAACCGAGCTGATGAAGATCAACACCACTGCCAACACACCAGTCACAGTCGGTGGAGAGCCCATCAGGGAGGTAGAGTCCTTTGTCTACCTGGGAAGTGTGGTTGATGGACAGGGAGGCACAGACCGAGACGTCACAGCTAGAATCGGCAAGGCAAGGGCAGCGATGGTCATGCTGAAGAACGTCTGGGCATCCAAAGTTGTCAGCATAAGAACCAAACTTCGCATCTTCAACTCCAACGTGAAGTCGGTTCTGCTCTACGGATGCGAAACATGGAGGACAACGAAGACCATGCAGCAGAAGATCCAGACATTTCTCAACACCTGTCTGAGGCGCATCTTCAACATCCGATGGCCAGAGAAGATCCGGAATGAAGAGCTGTGGGAGCGAGCGGGGCAGGAACCAGTGGCCAAGCAGATCCTGCGGAGGAAGTGGGGCTGGATTGGACACACCCTCAGGAAGCCAGCATCCAGCACCACACGCCAAGCCCTGACATGGAACCCACAGGGGAAAAGGAAGAGAGGCCGGCCTCGCAACAGCTGGAGGCGGGACACTGAGGCAGAGCTATGTAAGCAGGGTACCAACTGGACTGGAGTGGCAAGACTAGCCCAGAACAGAGTGCGATGGCGAAGGGTTGTCGATGGCCTATGCTCCACGTGGAGCCAATGGCCTAAGTAAGTAAGTTGTTGACCCGTGGATCGCCAGAGCAAAATGCATCAGAGAGAGAGAGAGAGAGAGAGAGAGAGAGAGCTTTGTGTGGTTCCACTTTTCACTTGTCTGGTCTTACCTTAGTTCCACCGTTTCTTTAAAACGCCTGGTGGAAGAGTATGTCAGTCCGAAATAAATACAAAGGTGATGTCGCCATCAGTCAGTGAAACTTGCAAATCAGGGCTTACTGATACGTTCATTGAAGACGGGTCCGTAAAACCGGGGACGAACAAACAACAACAACAACACGCGAAAATAATCAAGCACTACAAGGTACACAAAAGGTAAATACCGCCTTCCCAAGGCCTTAAAATACAACCATACATGTTAAAGCTGCGAAGAAAAATCAGAACACTTTTACAATCAAATGAAAGACCAAACGCGAAGTCACGTGGACTGCGTGGACTCGACAAAGAAAAACGTCGTGGACAGAGGATAAGACTAGACTCTATTTCTGTTTCACATACGAGATACATCGCATTTTGTACATCACCCTTTTTTCTACGATACTAGAACAGTGTATACGGTGAACATGACGACACTCCTCAGCCCCGACAATCGTCATAATCAGGAGTCTGTTGCCTTGTGCAGCTGCCTCGAAGAATGTGACAAGAGACTGTGAGCAGAACAAGCCAGTCAAAATCAAAATTAATGATCCATGCACCGAACAAGTTTTGATTTAATCTACGCTGAAACTGCAAAAAAGCATAGAGATGTTTTGTCTTGGTACTTGCTGACGACCTTTTAAGAAAATACAGACGTAGGATTTATTTTGTTTGTTTGTATTCAATTCAAACAGGCTGGAACTATAGAAGCGTGGAAGACCTGAAGAATGACCCACCTGACAGTGAAGCAGTAACGGGGCACGCCGTAATCCATGTTGTGGTACAGTAAGACTGACGTGATGTGTTTGTTCCTCCACGTCAATTATGACCGAACAGAGAGAAGCATCAGCCTTCTGATACAACACATACAGTGTAAGTGTCTTTCCGACAACAGCGCGCGTCCTTTTACAACATGTGCATGACTAATGTCGTCACCAGTCACCGGAGATTGAGGTGCAGTTGTCACCGATGTCCGCTGACTGCAGCTTTAGGTTTGGAGGAGGCCCTGTCCCTTGCGTCAGTTCGCCACGGTTACAATACTAATACTAATAGCCATACATAACAACACTCTTCACTCCCTTTCTGTAGAATGGCTGCGGCAGTTGGTCATTTATACAGGCTTGCAGTAAACTCTGTCAATCCTGTCAGAGGAAACACTGAAACACGTGGGATATCGTGGAATCACTGAAACACGTGGAATATCGTGGAAGTGACTAAACTTGAATGCCGACCACCAGAAGAGGGACAACCAGCAAGCCGATAAGTCTCCAGCTGTATGAGCATGAAAGAAACGTCGTTTACTTCTTCATGTTGTAACTGGATCATCTGTATTAAAATTTCTCAAACACTGGGCATTATTCAACCAAATACACATTGTGGAATTCTTACTCAAAAAAAAAAAAGCCACACAATTCCTTCAGCAAACGATCTACAGTCCAGTTAATGCACACCTGTGTTTTTATGAAACTTAAATTCGTAGCGCTGTGTAGACACGGCCTCTGCACACAATCAGAGCTACCGTCTGTCAGCGTACGGACTTCTAGTGAGGTAGTCTTTTTCCGATTTCTGCTTGTAAAGACGGGACAGTGGAGGGGGTAGTCAAGACAGTGACTGGAAATGCGGCAAAAATGCACTGTATGAACCTACATACACATTCTTGTCCTTTAGTGTAAAGAGCATGACCTCGATGACTGAGTGAATGTTGGCATTATTTGTTTCCAAAATCAACTGCTACATAATGTCCTGCCAGAAATATCAAAGGTTGACCACCTCTTGAGCCGACGAATTTCTACACATACAGTGATACATACAGTGAGTCATGGCGGACCCAAACAGGACACGACTCACCGCCACAACTCCATTTGCTTACGGGCATCTCCCGTTGTCCTCCACATTGTTAATAGGTGATCTGCTGTCCTCCCCCTTTGAGGCTTTGTATGGTTTTAGCAGGTTATCCGTCTAATCTCTTACGAGCACGATAAACGTACTGTATTATACACTGCAAAACCCGGACCGGATCGACTGCCTGGACATCCGACTCATACCCCGCGATCCGTTTTGTTGTTGTTGTTGCCATCAGATTTTTGTTGTTGTTGTCTGTCTGTCTGTTGTTGTTGTTGTTTTTTTTTTAAAAAAAATATTTAACGTTCAAGACAAAAAGGTCCAGTGAAATATATAAATTTCTCTTTTTCTTTATCTTTTAACTTTCGTCGCAGCGTTCTGGGAAAACAATTTGATACTTAACTTTATCAATTTTTTTTTTTTAATTCAAAATTTTGGAGGTTAATTATTTTCGCTGTGGAATACCACTGAACCGGCCGGTGTTAGGGTCGATAAACTAGTCAACAAGGCAATATCCAGCAATATCCGATTCACGACTGTTCAGTCGGAAATAATAATAATAATATTTATAGGCCTATCCCCGGGAGGCGAGCTCTAGGCGCCTTACATTCTAAAACCGAAGTTTAAAAAAAAAAAAAAAAAAAAAACACCTCAGAGTACACTACGTACGAAAAATTAAAAAGTAAAAGAACACACACACACACACACACACACACACACACACACACACACACACACACACACAAATCTGAGTGGACTACATTCGGCCAGCATGTTATGACTCTGAAAACAAAAATGCGTACATACACGTGTCGGTTAAACTATAACCATCTGTACAAAGAAAGAGCAGATCCAAGATCCAAATGAACTTTACAATAAACCATTTCAAAAATGACACTGCACCAGAAGAAGCCTTCCTTGCAATTATGTTGATATATTAAGTTCCTGACTTCAACCTAACCCGATCCGATCCATGTTTCTGCCAACTGTCCCACACCGTTTCACCTGAACTGACCCTGATGTGGACCCTGAACTCGAACGAGGGCGCGACATGAAACAGATGCACATTTAATGTCAGTGCAGTGTGGACGACCTTAAACATGCTGCCCCGCTACTGATCTGTCGTGTGTAACCTGGGGCGACCCGACTTTTCTGATGACCCAGGTAATCGTATACACCTGTATGGAGAGTGTTATCACACAGTAAAGTAAACATGCACTTCTCGTCATCCATCGATTCAGGTGACCCGGCCTGGCCTTGAAAGATTGGTATACTTCATTTGTCCTTCTCAAACTGTGATGACCTCAAATGATGGAGACTGCGCGAATGTATTGAAGATATCAGGTTGTTGGCATTTAAACTGGAACCGAGCGGCCAGGAACTGAATGTAAAACCAGGGATGAGGCAGCTCAAGTGAACGGATCCCCGGCCTCCTGCTCAGCTATGTAGTCTAACATGATTTCTTGGAAGTTTTTAACATGAACATATGTACTTCCATATCACAAACATATATATGAAGGAGAAGAGTTCCGCCAGGTAGCTGGAGCCAGCAAGCAGCGCGGCAAATGGCCGCCTCGTTCACCGACTGTATGTATTTGAAAGAAGAAACCGAAGTATAGCTTGCATTTATGGCCACCTGACTTGAACTCAAACAGATAACAAACGACAGCCTGATAACTGTATCAGAACAAGCATTTCACTACGGCATCTCCACCCACTGTCCAAAGTACTTACTTTTTATGCAGGCTTCGGGGGGAAAAAAACTGTACCAGCTTTTAACACAACCTGCTTGCTGGGACTATATGTACAGTTGCATACAAACGCCGGATCCAGTGACACATGAGGCCTCACTGGCACGGAATACTTCTGAACTTGTCCTTTCCATTTCTTCCTGTGTCACCAGCAATGTGGCAGTTGCGTAGGATGCACCCCCCCCCCCCCAAAAAAAAAAAAAAAAAAACAAACCCGAAACGCACGCACCGAGAAAAAAGTCTGTATTTTTCGGAATTAATGGGCGCTGGACATTGTAACACCTGGGTCGCCACTGATTTTTGCTCTTACTCGAAACCCCCTTTTTCGATCAAACTGAATATTTAATTCACAAGCTATATCAGGAACACAACAATAAGCCGCTTGCTACCATTATGTCTCCCCCCAAAAAATTAAAAGAATACAAATGCGAACCTGAATGTCTCACAATGGGGAAGTTTCCTTCAACACTCCATGACTGAAACAATGTAACAATATTATCAGTAAGAACAATGCAAACCTATCATACATGTAAAATAGAACTAAGCCGTTCTCTCCTTCTATACGTACGATGGGTTTATCATTCTGCTGAGCGCCGTTTACTCAGACCAAGCAACGTTTTATTGCCAGCTGTAGGCTGCAGACGGAACAGCGAAGTAATGTCTACGGGAGCCGCCAGAGGGCGAACGGTGATGCCGTCAGCTTGGTGACATCACTGACTAACTTACAGTGTACACAGCTTCAGGACATGGGGTCTGACAGCAGTCAGAAACATCTACGGCTACGGAGCAAGCATGTTTACTAAAGAAATTCCGCCCCCCCCCCCTCCCGCACATAACAACAACTAACAAACAACAAAACAACTGAAACGACAAAAGCCTTTATTGACTCACGCCTGTTGTCACTTCAAACACAAGAAACTGTCAGTAGAAAAATCTGCAACATGCTGTAGCTTAAAACTTAAAATGGGAAACTATCTTCTTTAATGTTTTATAATTCGTGCAGCACGTTTTTAGGTTTTAGTTAAACGTTACTTCCTTGACAGAGCCTAGCGCAGCCCAGGGGAGATGTGTGTGTGTGTGTGTGTGTGTGTGTGTGTGTGTGTGTGTGTGTGTGTGTGTGTGTGTGTGTGAGTACCCTTAGACCCCCCCCCCCTCTCTCTCTCTCTCTCTTAGCTCTAATTTATTATAATTACCGCCATTGCAATACCGTTAACATGCACTTGTTTGTTGACCCCTGAGCATTACTATAAACCCAGCTTGTTCATGCTCAGAAATTGTTTATTTATTTTGAACAAACTGTATTGCAATAAACTTGTTTAAACCAAAATGGGAAACTGTTATCTGATTCCATTCCATTGCTGACAATTTGGGATGGTTTGGACGAACAGATGAGAACACTGGCATTTTTTTTCTTTTAAATTATTGTTGATAACAAATGCTGATAATTGAATAAAATATGTGATGATCAAGACGTGGAAATAGTTCATCAAGAAACTGATGTTTTTGTTTGCACTCTTTAGCATTTCCCAACAAATGCTAATGTGTTTCTGAAACATCAAGTTTAAACTTACTTCATCTAGTACGGTCTTGACCTTCAATTAAGGTCATTCCAAAATAATAATAATAATAATAATAATAATGAGTATTGTATAGGCGCTTTACCCAATTTCACGAATCGACTCAAAGCGCCGCGAACTGAACCCAACACGCACGCTCACGTGAATCACACGCATTCTCCCACACACTGGACATAAACATATTACAATCACATGGTGCGAAGGGTCAGCTCAGCTATTTAAATTTCGGAATTTAAAATTACATTTATTTTTCAAATTTGGTGGGCTGAACATTTCCAAAGCAGAGGGGGAGGAAGCCGGAGTACCCGGAGAGAACCCCCGACGATCGGCCCGAATGAACGGTGCCACATACGAGAACGAAAAATTCTTTGCCCCGAGTGGGACTCGAACCCCCCACCTCTCGCATTGGTGACAAGTCTCTTAACCACTAGACCACCGACCGCCCCAAAATTAATGATACGCTTCAAACGGACTTGTCACAAACTACTATTGTGCTAAGTTTGGTGTTTCTACTATTTATAGTTCCTGAGAAAAAGTGATTATTAAGGTGTACCCCAGACAGACAGACTGACGACCGACAGTCGACGGCGGGTTATTACACAGACTCGGTTTCTTACACATGTGAGTCAAAAAACCGACGACGACAATAATGTCACCAGTAACCACCACCACCGCCACCATCATTTGGGCATCCTGTAATTTAGTAAACATGAATCATAAAACTAAACCTAACACGCAATAAAGCTGAAAATTGTTTAGAGGCCCATCTTTCGAGATATCTGACTAAAAGACCGTTCTGGAATATTTAAAATCGCACCACTTACACACCTGCACAGGCTGGTACTGAGCCGACACAAGGTTAAAGGCAAAGGGAAAAACGGGGCCTGCGTCCGTTACAGTGTTGCTGTCACTAACTGGCTGGCAGACTATTGGAACGTTTCACTGAAGTCCGAGAGCCGGCCAGAAGACGTCGGCCGGTATATTGCAATCAGACCTGTATGTATCACTAAGCGAACAAGCGCACGTCACAAGGGAAAGTGTTCTGCAAACTGTTCTGTGAAACCTAAATCTTGACTGAACAGAGCGTTGAAAGGGGCTAACGCTACCATGTTTATTGCTCACACGTCGCCCTGACATGTCCACCACTTTTGACACCTGGGCAGGGACAGCGCTGAGCCAAGACAAGCGTATTCGATGACCACACCGAGCGCCCCAGTAGTGTAACAACAGCAGTAGAATTTGAATGTTCGACCGCTTGCGCAAAGTGTTAACATCATTGTATCGCATTAAGAGCTGTACTAATCATCGAGTGAGTATTTCGTGCGCACAGGCGCACTGTTCCAAAAGATAAGTTTGCTTAGCAAATATGGAATTAGCCCGTTTAAAGAAAGGCCACCCACTCTTGTCACGACAACACAAGGAAGCAGTGGTAACCATTCTCGTACTAATTACTGACAGCTGCCCATCCCAGCTTTACTTCTTGATGAACTTCTCCTGTTTTCTAGTTCCATGCTTTCGCGGAATTCAGTATTGGTAAACAAGCACCTCAAGGCACAGCCGAAGGAGAGAGATCTGGCATAACAACGCCGGTCTTGCATGGTCGTGGTTGCCCTGTAGCATCAACCACAGGCCAACAACTTCACGCACGAGCTTAATTATCTTCTGGGCGAGAAGGTGGGGCTATGCGCTCCGAGGAGATTGAGGTTATAAAAAAAACCAAAAAACAAAAAAACAAACACCTTTGTAACTTGTGATTAAAAGGGAATAATCTGCCTGTGACAACACTTATAGCAGGGAGTACTACCAAAAAACAAACTAACAAAACAAACATGCACACCTCCACGGTGGCAACTTCAGAAAGTTAAACTGCATGTCCATGTCCGCGAACTATACCTTCATACTACAGTTACCAAAGGCAACTAAAATTTGAAAGGAAGTAATAGAAAATACATTTATACAAAATCGAATGTAAACATTAAGAGGAGGGGTGAATAATTAAAGAACGATTTCAAGTTAATGGCGCGGGACCACTTCTCAGTTTTGCCTGTGTCCAGGTGTTACATAATTAGACTTAGCTGAAAAATATTAAGGTGATGGGGAAGTGACAACGGCGGACTCTGCACCTGCATTACGTCTGCTGAAACAAAAGCCATGGTGTTTAGTGTACATGAATTACTATGTACTATATACTGATACGCAATGAAGCAACGAACTGCGCCGCATTAACTGCCCTGTACACAAAACTTCCATTGCTCTTCAATGACCGAGAGACACAAACTGAATCTGAAGACTGTACGGACAGACTCAGTGCCTTGTGGCAGGTTTACCAATCTGACCTATCAAAGCCTCAAGGGAAACAATTCATCAGACGCTCTAAGATATTTCTGGATCTATGTTGATGTCATAACTGTGACTAAGCGCGGACCGTCACCATGTTCTTCGTGCTCTTTTACGCAGATATCTGTGTGTAGACGTTTCTGTTGGACATAAACAGTTGAGTGAGTCACCGGAATGGTTCAACAGCAGTGCAGTAGGTACATGAATAACTTGAGTACAGTATTACTAGTTCTTGAGACCGCCAGCAAAATGTACTGGTTGTTTGTTCGTCGTCGTCCTTCTGTTTGAAATTTTACGTGAAAGTGGTCCACGAACTGAAGAGTTCTATACGAGATTTACATGGTTGTGTTAGAAATCATGAATACGAATCAGAACACCCCCCCAACACACACACACACACACACACACACACACACACACACACACACACACACACACACACACACACACACACACACACACCCTCCAATCCCCCTGCATGCATGGTGTGCGCAAGGCTTGTTTTCCGTTCCGTGATCCCTCCCGTTTGTGCTTGATATCGTGCGTGCCTTTGTACACGAGGGCGAGTCTGGCACCGTGAACGAGTCTGCACATGATTTTGACTCGATCAGAAAAAGAAATACCCAACAAAAGTCATGTCCACCGGACCCTTAACGACTAGATAAAATCCAATGCATGCACTGGTGGTCTTCACATTGGCGGTGTCCACAAATGCGACAAAAAATGAAGTCTATATGGAAATGCCATTGTCCTTCGATCCTTAAGAAATCGAACGTGTCTTTCGGTGTCACCAGACAGATCCATAATCAGACGGAGTCTTCAGCTATACGTTTACCCTGGCTTTCCACAACTGAACTGTCGGCTTCCTATCAGATTCAAGCGATACGTGTTTTCTCTGACCATGTTTCAGTATAGTTCAGCCCGTTGGAACCAAGGCGGCAAAACAAGTTTTTCTTCAATAGGCGTTAATAAAATTGCTACATGAGCTATAAGGGTAGGAACAGTAAGTAACTGCTACTCCAGGGGAACAGGATACTACTACTACTACTAATAATAATAGTTTTGTATAGGCGCTTTTCCCAATTTCATGAATCGGCTCAAAGCGCCGCGAACTGAACCCAGCACGCACGCTCACGTGAATCACACGCATCCTCTCACATACTGGACATAAACACATTACAATCACGTGGTGCGAAGGGTCGGGTCAGCTCAGCTATTAAAATTTCGGAATTTAGAATTGCATTTATTTTTCAAATCTGGTGGGCTGAACATTTCCAAAGCAGAGAGGGAGGAAGCCGGAGTACCCGGAGAGAACCCCCGACGATCGGCCCGAATGATCGGTGCTACATACGAGAAGGAAAAATTCTTCGCCCCGAATGGGACTCGAACCTCTGACCTCTCGCATTGGTGACAAGTCTCTTAACCACTAGACCACCGACCGCCCCAATAATATGGTTCTATGTCGGTCTCACCGTCAGAAGGTCCCAGGTTCAAATCCCAACAGGTTAAAAATCTTTCCCGGCATCTTGCAAATTATCATTTGGAAAAAAAAGACAGAAGTAAAACGGCTAAAAAATGTAAAACCTCCTAAAATCCACCCAGCTCCTGTTACCACTGTCTTATTTGCATTCGATGGCGGCTTCTGGGCCAGTGACTTATTTACGTCCCTAATCAGCAATTTGTGGAAAGGTTACTACGAAAGGTTAGCCCCCTTCCTTTACAAAAGGTTAGCCCCCTTTCGGTGCTGCCTTGGACAGGGGACCTTGCGATCGATAACTGACATACTAATCACACGTCTTCGTGTCACTGATGTCAACACGACATTTCTCCAGTAGGGGTCAGTAGACGAGCACATCAACTCAGCAGTTCAAGCTGCACACCGATAGCACGGTGATAACGAAATTCATGTTCCAAACCTCTGTATCAAGGGTCCCTGGTTCAACAGAATACATCATGATATCCGACACCTTTCCCATACAGGAAACACCATCTCGCGGCAGACGGTTTATTCTCATATAACGCTTGTTCTTTTCATCCTCATCCAGCTATTCGCCGTATCAAATTTCCTTTTTTCTGCGGGTCGGATTTATCTCTGTTCCCTGGGAACGATAAACGCTGCAACATCAGGTGCACTTTGGACAGAAACGATGTTATTATTCAAGGCATGGGACGCATGACCAGGTCGACAATCGCCCGAGAATATCACCTTACGATTCCACTGCAGTCTCTTCCCGTATTACCGGTTGTGGCAGTGACGTGCCGTATGTTTGGTAGTGTTATTTTCACGCCGCAGCCTGTTATCGACCTGTCGTGTATCAGTTTTCTCATTTGACAGAAAAAAAATACAACTCCAAGGAAATTTAGACAAAAAAGCAAACGAACTCGAAGTGCTCCTGTTTGGAAACACGGAAGTGCACAGGCACTTGTAGACTGTCACTATTTAAATATAAAATCGGATTGTCGTGTGTCACTGATGTCGATTGCAAACCCCACATATGAGTAGAGAGGCGGTGTTTGCGATCCGCATGACACATGAAAATACGGTTTTATTTTTAAGTAGTGACAATCTGCGAGTGCCTGTGTGGAAGTGCTATATTTCCCCCTTTCTCCCCCATACCCTCCGCCTCTGTTGTTGTTGTTGCTGTTGAAAAAACTCACTTAAAATTGAACAGTGGTCAGACATGTGCCATGCTCAGATTTCACAGACCTGTGTATGGTGAGAGAGAGAGAGAGAGAGAGAGAGAGAGAGAGAGAGAGAGAGAGAGAGAGAGAGAGAGAGAGAGAGAACGAAACGTTATTTTACAAGAATAAAAGATTAGGTACGCAGACCTGTCTCACATCTTGTCCTTGCTATATAAAATAAGCTCGAACTAAGTAGAGCACACACACACACACACACACACACACACACACACACACACACACACACACACACACACACACACACACGACCATGCTACTACATACATATAGCAAGAAATACTAAAAACTGATCAATAAAGAACAATAGGGGGAAAAACAAAGGATGTGATAAGTGAGCAATGCAAATAAAGCTTGAGATGTTTTTACAGTTTTAAAAGAAAAACTAACAAAACAACAACAACACGTGATGTGAATAGGTATTGGGATATTCTGTGCCCCAAATACAAAATCATACAGGGTACATGTATTGTCAAGCCCATTACGAGCTGTCCACCAGATGTTTTATTAGTTTGGCCTTGAAAGATCCAAGCGAGGGTGCTGATGTAATGTCTTTTGGAAGGGTATTCCATGCGTGTGCCCCTGAGTAAGAGAGGAAGGTTTTGAAAATATCTACACGAGGCTTCGGCACCACGAAATCGTTTCTCAGTGTTCGGTATGGCACTTGAGAGTGCGTGAATAGACTAGCGAGATATGCGGGGTTTTTTTTGACAATTTTATTTTTTGCATCAGTATCATTTTGTTCAGTCTGAGTTGTTTCCGTAAGGGCAGGATACCCAATGATTTAAATTTGTCATCGGTGCTAAGTGAGCACATGCTTTTGTCTATGATCAGTTCAATAGCTCTTCTGTGGAGCGAATTTCTTCTTTTAAAGTTTGCCTCACTACAGCCGTCCCAAACAGTGGACGCGTAATCTGTGTGTGGCTGAATATGTGCATTGTAAAATAGTTTTCTTGTGGGTTCATCGGTAAAGTATTTAAGTTTGGATAGTAGAAACAGATTTTTTGACAACACTTTACACGTATTATTTATATGCGCTTGCCAGCTCAGCTGATCATCCACTGTGATCCCCAGCACACGGTGTACATGAACTTGTTCAATATGATGAGAGCCAAGGCAAAGTTGTAATGGGGGCGGATTCAGTTGGTGTTTCTGTCTGTGGTTATTAACATGCATTTAGTTTTAGATGGATTATCATACAGTTTCATACAGTTATTGTTGCACCATTTGGAAACATCGTGTAGGCCTTGTTGTAAAGACTGGTTGATGGATGCAACATTTGAATCTGAAACATCAATCAGCACAAGTGGTGTTTGGTTGAGTTATATGTAACGGCAAGTCGTTTATAAATACAGAATATAATAAAGGTCCAAGTATGGATCCTTGGGTACCCCATGCTGTATTTCACCTTCTGAAGATTTAAAAAAAAAAAAACATGTTGAGTTCGCCGTTCCAGGTAAGATTCAAAGAAGGCGACTGTTTTATCACTAAAATGATAAGCTGACAACTTTTCTAAGAGAAGTTTATGGTTCACTAGGTCAAAAGCCTTGCTCAGATCCAGGAAGACAGCTCTCGTCATTTTAGAATTGTTTATGGCACTGAGCCACCTGTCAGTCAGATGAACCAATGCTGAGTGACAGGAGTGCTTCGGACGGAAAGGAGAAGACTGTGTTCTTCAAGGAAGACCTGTGCGTGTTTATGGGTGTGTTCAAGTTTAAAAAAAAAAAAGGTTTGGAAAGGACTGACAAAAGGGAAATGGGTCGAAATTTGTTGGGGTCTGTTAAGTCTCTTGTTTGGGAAGGGGGATGACTTTTGCAACCTTCAGGCCAGCCGGGAATTGAGAGAGAGAGAGAGAGAGAGAGAGAGAGAGAGAGAGAGAGAGAGAGAGAGAGAGAGAGAGAGAGAGAGACGAAAAAAAGAAAAAAAGAAAAAGAAAGAAAAACGTAAAGCAACCTGCTCTTTCATTTGAGAGCAAACGGCATCGTCGAACGTTTGAACTGAGGTACGTCAGCACCAAGTGATTGTAATGATGTCCTGTGTGAGAGAATGCGTGTGAGCACACGCGCTGGATTCAGATCACGGCGCTGTGTGTGGCCGGGAAATTGAGTAAAGCGCAAGTATAATACCCATTATTATTATCATTACATAAGACATAAGACATTTATTAAATTTCCAAAAGAGGAACATTGTTTTGTGGTCTCTCATAAAAACATAAAACATGCCAAACACTCACTCATACGGCCATGCACACTCATTCCACCTATTTACATGTTCGTACACTCGTATCTAAAAATCTATCACAATGTTGCAGTACTATGAATAAATTACAACACTACACCCACATCATTTCACATCAGCAGCACAACAGCAGAGGTGCACATATAACTCTATCACAGTCAACGCCAGCTGACACCCAGCAAGAAACAACACGTCTAATTAGAATTTAAGAAATATCACATCAGCATCAACAAGCCTACCACACAACCCTACATCTGCTTATTCATTAGCCTAATAGACATTGGTACAAAGCTATTCATTGTTTTGAGTTTCTTGGCAGTAAAGGCTCTAAGCCGTCGGCCTGATGGTAATTTCTGATACACTGTAATACTGAGATAAAATGTGGCCAGAATCATTCATAATACTAAAACCTTTTCTCACCATTCTTTTCTCATACAACACACTCAGACTTGCTTGCCTTTCACCCACAACCTTGCTGCCTCTATTGACAATGCAGTTCAGCTTACTTTTGTTTTTTACAGTCAGAGTGCCAAACCAGCACAGAAAAGAGAAAGTCAGAACAGATTCAATAAAACTGCGATAAAAGATCTGCAGAGTTTCAGAGCTAACTTGAAAAGAGCGTAGTCTGTACATACAAAACAGTCGTTGGTTACATTTCTTAACAATAGCTGTAGTGTTTGACTCAAAATTCAATTTATCATCAATGATGGTTCCCAGGTATTTATATTCACTCACACGCTCCACAGTCTCGCTTCCAACCACCAAGTCATTCACACTCACATCCTCCCTTCCAGAGCAAATCACCATTTCTTTTGTTTTCTTCACATTCAGTTCCAGATAATTATTCCTGCACCAGATACATAGTTCAGACACCTGCTGTTCAAAGTGAGTGTCTGACTGTGAAAAGTCTGTCAGTGCTGAATCATCTGAGTATTTGTATAGTTTACTAAGAGGGCTACTGCTCCGGAAATCATCCGTATAGATTGTGAAAAGAACCGGCGAGAGGACCGTTCCCTGAGGGGCCCCGGTGTGTGTAGTTTTGGAACTAGAAGCAGAATTTTGGAATTTCACAAGCTGTGTTCTGTTAACCAGAAAATCGATAAGCCAGATAATACATGTATTACTATTATTGCACTTTCGTTTTTCCGCGCCATCTTCACTGAGCATGAGTTAGCAGCGGGCCCCGTGACAGTGTTTTGAAATCGGTGACTGCAGCAGCTGAGACGGGGTGTAAACAGTCTGCACACTGACGTGAGATCGATTTTGGTAACCAGATACACTTTGCTCTACAGCTTACGAAAGTTCGTATGCTCGCAATTTGCACTCTTTTTCTTGATGGAAATAGAGGGTGCGTAGCCACTGAGCCACCTGAGAATGCTCGTATTTTTCAGTCTTGAAGTCCTTCACTGCACTGATGCCGGATCCCAAAACTGATCACTGAGTGATGCTTTTGGTTAAAGCAAGACTAGATTCTATCTATGCAAAAATTCTCTATCTAAGCAAAAATTCTAAGTTTTAAATCGGAAGGACTTTACTAAAATGACAAGCCTTTTTTTCCCCCTGACGCCGCGGCGGCAGCCGCCTGGTCAACTAAAATCACGGCTAAGAACTTTGAGATCTCAGAGAAAGATTTTCGCACCTACATACAGACAAGGAGTGCCTTCTGTGAGTCTGTGCAGTGGACATTCTTCATGACTTTGATTAACGTGTACACACGTTAAAAAAAAGTTCTGCTGTGCGTAATGACAGATTGACCTCAACAATCAAGAACTGACATGCGGACAGTGTTGTCGCGGTCCGTCTGCAGTACCGCACGTATTGTCAGCTGTTATGTGCTGTGTGTTCGAAATTATTGGCAACAGGTAAGCAGTGAACAGGCCTGAAATGTACAAAGTTGACGTGTCCGAATGGAAATGCACATCATGGTGACATAAGTTTGGCGAGACTTTGCTCGAACGTCTCCGTCCGGAGACGGGCACAGCGCAGACCGCAGGTGCACTGTGATTGGCGTACCAAGAGAAGTAACTCTTGTCTCTTTTCGGCTCAAGCTCCTACATGGATTACTTCCCGTGCATTGCTCAGGCGAATCGCGACCTCAAACCAGAGTCGCTGGTTGGGCTACGTAACACAGATGCATATTTGGAGGAAAACGCTATATATTCCTCTTACACATAACGTTGCAGATGACACCCTAGAAGTGCTTTAAAATTCACCAACAAAAACCAAAAAAATCACAAAAATCAGGCAGCCATAGACTCATGTGTAGAGTAAATTTCAACAAATTCCAATATTCCGGGGTTTTTGGGGCAATGTTGGCAGCGAGCACATACCCCCTCATTCGGCCACGGTTGTCTGTTGGGCAGTGTGGGCAGTGCTGGCTCTTGTGCCAGCCGCGCATGAATACAAATAGTCCACAAGCCAGCCTCATTTCCCCCTAATTTTACTATTACCTGGCACGAAACTTGTTTACAAAGCCAACAAAAAGCACCAGATTGCCATTTTTAACTCTGCACACACATTTTAAAAGGGGCAAGATTTTCTACTATATTTAGCCGACTCGTTACTACGTGTATATGCCCCGGAAGCTAATACCGCTCTGTAACCTGTTAAGACTTTCTTCCGACTTTCCAAATGGCGCGGACATTCCGAGAGTAGGGAATATCCCCTCGTATCGAGAACGACTACTCTTCACGTAAAACCATTCCAATGCCTTTACCACAGAAATACCGCGCTGACTCTACGAGACTCGTCAAGTGTGCTCAAATGGAAGCATATCACCGAGTCCCGGCGTCGGCCGCCAGTTTCAAAGCGGCCGCTTTATCAGCGCTGCATTCATAATGATTTCATTGAGTGTGGCGACGAACGCCACCCACATGCTGAAGGAAACCTCTGTGATAAGAACAAAAAAACCATATTTATTACGATGCAGTGAGAATAAATATTGCCGTATTACTCCAGTGGAAATAACTATGGACGAAAAGAATGAGAATCATAGCATTATAGTTCATTGTGGAAAAACTGCAGTTGCTTCCCTTCAATTGTTAGCGAGTTGTCGACACTCGGCAAGGGTTAGGTGATCACGTGCGTGTGGTCAGACTCGAACGTTTACTGGCTTCAACAAGACGTCATAATCACAAGGTCATTGGTAACAATTATCATGACAGTAAAAAATAAAGAAGCAGCCAAAGAGAAGAAAATACTTTCACCACTCTAAGCTGACTCTAACATTACACCTGCTGTAGTGACGGCAAAATTATGTCCGTCTGCCTGTAGTGAACAATGTACCTTGTGCTGCGACGGGGCGGAGTTATATCCATTCTTTAACGGCACGTATATTTCTTTTTGTTTGCGTTCCTACTTTTGTTTGTGGCATCTGCCGTGCTCAGTGAAATCAGTCAAGGTCCCCAACAGTCGTGCAGCGTCGCCATGTCCACCTCACTCGCAAAAGCTGTCTCCCGCAAACTCAGTGAACACTCAAGCTGTACGCAGTCCACGTCAACTCAGCTTTCAGTGACCAAGTTTCCCTACACTCTGCTATGTAAGTCTTCTTCACACTGAGATATGTCCAACTACTAGCTGACCGAGTGAACAAAGGACCAGAGTCAGGAATCACACCGTCAGACAATGCCGAATGATGGATTTCAGCAAAACGCCTCATTAGCAGCATCCGTTCTGCAGAGCCAGGTCTGTGTGACAGACGCCACACAATGAGCATGTCAGGCATGCTCAGAATTGAAAGAGGTAGGAACAAGCACACGACACTGAATATTTTGACTCTCTCACTTACCGTGCGATCACGATGCTCCGGTTAAAATTAGCTCAGTTAAAAATTGAAAACAGTACTTACGTGAATGGTGCGGTCTCTCTCTGTCCCTCTTTCCAAATCTCTCTCTCACACACACACACACACACACACACACACACACACACACACGCACACTGTCCTATCGTTTAAAATGAGTATAAGTGAAAAGAGCGTGCTACTGACCTGGCGGGACTGTGGACGTCATCACGGGGTGTGTGTGGGGACGGTACGGCCGTCACTGGGTAGGGTCGCTGACTGGGGGATGTGGTGGCCGCCACTGCCGCTGCCGCTGCTGCTGCCGCTGCTACTGCTGCTGCTGTCACGGGGCTCGGCTCGTGCAAGAAGAACTTGCCGTGTGATGCAGGCCCACCACCTCCACTCCCTGGGCCAGCGCGAAAGTCCATGAGGTAATGCGGGGGACTGAGAACCCGTGAGAGACCCGGAGAGGGCGACCCGTCTTTGTCCCCGCGCAGTGTGACGGGCGGAGTGCTGGCCACGGCAGGGGAGGTGGAGGTACTGTTGTTTGCAGTCGTGGTGGTGCTGCTGGCTGAGAGCGGGGCCGAGGACAGGGAGGCGGAGTTGGCCGAATCCCCGGAGCTGCCTGGCCTGGGGGCGAGGTCCGCTGACGCCTTGTCGCTGCTGCCACTGTCACTGTCCACGCTGCTGCCGCGTCCTGACGGAGCGTGAGCTTTCTTCACAGACAGGTCGAACGGCTCGTTGGGACCGCCGTGATGCGCCGATCCCGTTGATGATGAAGAGCCGCTGGACAGCGAAGGGGGCACAGAGGGGGGCAATGAGGTCACGGGGGTTGTGTTAGCGTCAACAAGAGGTAGAGATGAGGGCCCGCAACGCCGAGGCAGAGAAGGGAGAGGTGGGAGTGGAGAGTGGGGGTGTGCGCCCTGACCCGCTAAATAGGCTAACACCGAGGTATTGACGGGGCCGTGCACTGCGTGCCCTGAGGTACTCGTGTTCATGAGAGGTAGCTGGAAGGCTGCATGGATGAAAGTGGGAGGAGCCGAGGCCCCCATCAGGCCATGCAACAGTTTCCCTGAATTGAGTGCTGCACTTTCTAAATACGGTGCATGCAAAGTCCCCGAAGAAGGCGGAGACTCCTTAATCAAAGAAGTGAGGTAAGCGCGCTCAATGGCAACATTGGGGGGCCTGACGTTCTCCCCAGCCGGCCCGCTACTGCTGCTGGTGCTCCGGCTGGCGCCACTGCCTCTGTGACTGTGGTGTGCGACTAGAGAATCGTCAAGCGAGGTCCCCGAGGTAAGACTGCTGGGGCGGCTGGTGCTGGTGCTGGTCCTGTCTGAGGGCCAGTGTTCGCGTCTGCTGCGCCCCGCATCGCTCCCTGAGGCGGAAAACACCGCTTTACCCGCGCTAGTCCTGCTGCTTGACCCGGACCCACTGCCCCGCTCCGAGTGTGATGGTCGGAGCGAGTGCGCTGGGTGCCCAGGCCGCAAAGAGTCTGTATCTCGTTTGGCAAACAGCTCGCGCAGTAGGCTGCTGCATCTGGCGGTACCTGAGTCCGAGTCCAGGGTGGCTGAAGTCGAAGTGGTGGTTGTCGTGTTGCTCTTCCCGACAGTGGTAGACGTAGGGGCCACTGATGGTGATGATGATGATGATGACGTTTGTTTTTCTCCACCACCGGTCCCACCACCGTTTCTTGTACTGGCGCTGTTGTTGCTCTTGGAACCCAGCGAATTGCCACTGACCCCCGCGGCCAGGGTTGTGACCCCTGACCCCGCCTCCTCCATCTTCTGAAGCTCCTCGCGCGACAGAAACTGCTCGACTGTGGTGGGACCATTTTTGGGCTTTTTTGGTGGAGGCATGACGCAGATGTCTTAGCAGGGCGCAGGCCGCAGGGGCATGGCAGACTGGTGGTGGAGGGTGGCGGGAGGGGGTGCCCGCTGGTGATAAAAATGAAAATTACATGTTGTTGATGATGCTGGTCTGTCCACTCTCGCTCCCATGGTTAGGCCATCTGCACACACAGAGACACACACAAAGACATGAGTCATTCTGTAGAGTTGTGTACCAAGAACCTGACAAAACTGACGAAAGATAAAATGTAGGTGTTTTCTTAGTGTAGAGGCTCTATATCTAAACATTAAATATTTGGGGGAAACCAAAGATACAGTTTACTTATCCACGAAACTGACAATGTTTAGTGGATCCTCAAAACTTTAAAATAAAATACTTTAAAAACGCGTTTTATCTTGACTTTAACAACCTGAATGAAGCAATCTTCAAAATTGTACACAGCGACCAACAGAAACACACAAGTACTATGGGTCATCCTCCACATTTCAGCTTGGCGGCTTGAACTTGGTGGAAGCGATTGAAAAGGTACTTGTGCTGGGTGAGCACTGTAGGTAACTTGAAGTGCGACAATTCGACACACTCTGTTACTGGCGTTTCTAGCTCTATCTATAACAATTCGACACACTCTGTTACTGGCGTTTCTAGCTCCATCTATAACAATTCGACACACTCTGTTACTGGCGTTTCTAGCTCCATCTATAACAATTCGACACACTCTGTTACTGGCGTTTCTAGCTCCAGCTGTAACAATTCGACACACTCTGTTACTGGCGTTTCTAGCATCAGCTGTAACAATTCGACACACTCTGTTACTGGCGTTTCTAGCTCCAGCTGTAACAATTCGACACACTCTGTTACTGGCGTTTCTAGCATCAGCTGTAACAATTCGACACACTCTGTTACTGGCGTTTCTAGCTCCAGCTGTAACAATTCGACACACTCTGTTACTGGCGTTTCTAGCATCAGCTGTAACAATTCGACACACTCTGTTACTGGCGTTTCTAGCTCCAGCTGTAACAATTCGACACACTCTGTTACTGGCGTTTCTAGCATCAGCTGTAACAATTCGACACACTCTGTTACTGGCGTTTCTAGCTCCAGCTGTAACAATTCGACACACTCTGTTACTGGCGTTTCTAGCATCAGCTGAAACAATTCGACACACTCTGTTACTGGCGTTTCTAGCTCCAGCTGTAACAATTCGACACACTCTGTTACTGGCGTTTCTAGCATCAGCTGTAACAATTCGACACACTCTGTTACTGGCGTTTCTAGCTCCAGCTGTAACAATTCGACACACTCTGTTACTGGCGTTTCTAGATCCAGCTGTAACCAGTCAAGTCAAGTTTATTTTATTTTCCCACCCTCTAGGGGCATTGGAAAAAAAAAGATAGACATACATACATCACAGCCACCTGCGTCACAATTGTCACATACATGTTTGCACTCAAAAAAAAACAAACAAACAGGATAACCAAAACAAAACAAAACAAAACAAAAAACAAACATAACAAAACAACAACAAAAAACAAAAAAAACAAAACCCCAAAAAACGAAAACAAAAAAAAACTGTATATGTACCAATACAATTTACACAGATAAATTACCAAATACAGCATCCCTTCCACACAATATCTCAACACCCAAATACCCCCCCCCCCCCCCCCCCCCCCCCCCCACACACGCAAAAACAACAACAACGACAGCAACAATCAAAAGCCGGAAACTACCAAAGGAGGTGCCGAGCGTTGAAGTTAACAATTCGACACACTCTGTTACTGGCGTTTCTAGCTCCAGAGATAAGAATTCGACACACTCTGTTACTGGCGTTTCTAGCTCCAGATATACTAGTAACTGAAACGTGAATGGCGATTGTCATATTTTAAACACAGCTTGTATGCAACTGTTCCTGGCCGTGGGTGTGTGTATAGTGTCGGTGGTGGTGGTGGTACAGCGACACCGAAGATACAACGTTACGAAAGGGATGCTTTTTAGCCGTTCTGGTCACTTTGCCGGCGCCACAGAAGCGCAATGGTTCTAGCATGGGAGATAACTGCTGAGGGCTTACCGGATCGTTGCTGCGACCAACACCGACTATGTGTGCATGAGAGAGGTTAGATTTCTGATTTATCTTAAAGTTATACATAGTCGATTTCATGTTGTTAATTCTTAAGTCTTGCCACGTCTTGTGGGTCTCATGTTTTTATGTCATGTTTCCTACGTGATGTAGTGAATTTGGGGCACAAGCAATTTCCTTTAGGGATGAATAAAGTATTTTCAATTTAATTCAAATTCCTTTGACAAAGACTGAACGGAAATACAAGTACTAGCGTTCCATTATATTTGAAGGGGGGCGGCTGTGGCAGGGGAAGGGTGTGAGGGAAGCGTTAGGGCGACTTTTTTTTTTTTTTTTAATACATGAAAATTGCGAAATTGCAACACAAGGGCACATGAATCTCACTTGCAGGCGCCCACCATACGCAGTACTTGCTTCTGTGAAAAAAATTACTGCATTACATTACTGAATTTTTGTTGTGTCGTTATTGCTCTTGTTGTATACAGCAGTAATTCTTTTGCACTCCAAATAATGTGTCTACTTTTGAGGGACTATTTCTTTCTAAATTTACAATTCCAAGCGGTGGCCGAGTCCGCAGAGCATTTTTCTCTGTTTAGAATGTCCCAAGTATACAGATGCTCGCAACGCAACAATTAACATACGAAGAAATCCATCTACTCGGTAACACAAGTCTTCCATCGCCAGTCAGCGTAAATATTTTAAACACTGCACTAGAACTCATTACACTCTCGGCACGACTGTCTTAGCCGTGTATACAAAGACTGAACTACGTGTGGCAGCTCAGTGACCAACAGAAAATCCGCTGTGACCATTTCACACACATTGAGACCTCTCTCTCTCTCTTGTACTCGGTTTTACATTTCAAGAGTCATCTGCCACTGCATCGTTACTAAAATGAAAATTTGTATTGCTGTACAAATGCAACGTGTTCTGAAATAACATCTATTTCAAACAAGCGGAGACCACGACGACTGGCGATCTCTCTCTCTCTCTCTCTATATATATATATGGGATGTGGTGGGCGTGTGGTGTGTGTGTGGATTCAGTGGTGGTTGAATGCATGTACGTCACACTGTGTGTGTGTGTGTGTGTGTAGTGTGTGTGTGTGTGTGTGTGTGTGTGTGTGTGTGTGTGTGTGTGTGTGTGAGAGTGAGAGAGAGAGAGAGAGAGAGAGAGAGAGAGCTGTCACAGCGTGGCAGTTACGCGGTCAGTAGCTAAACCACTCTCGAAATGTCATCAAGCACCATGGTATACGGATTATACCATAGTCTTTGATATCACAACAAAACACCCTTCTACTTTCACCGGCGAAATGGATAACTGTCGACTGTGTGGTGATGTGGAATGTATCCGGATATGGGCAGAGGTGTGGCCTTCACCCTGTTTGAACGGTGACCCTGACCTTGGCCAGAGACCTCAGTCGTGCCCCAGCCGCTTATGTCACAGCCGGTGCGCCCAGGTTTTTCTTTGGATGGATGGCTGAACTTCAAAACTCGACTACTGGAAGCGAACAAATCGTATGCCGAAAGCAGGGACTCGAGATGGACTGATGTCAGATGTGAAACTTGTACGGGCCGTAATCCAGGTTACAAGCGGGAAACTTGGGAACTGAGTAGATTCAAAAGAGTGGACTCGGAAACTGACGGGATGTTACCGGCCCTTGAAAAGCCCATCCGTTTCAAATGCGGCGTTCAAATTAAAAAAAACAAAAACAAAAAAAAAAAAACGGGAGCAGTATCTTTCAGAACATTCCCTTTCCCGGAGTGGAAAGCCTTCACACACACACACACACACACACACACACAGTGACAGAGGCGGGAGCACTGCGGCTGCACTAACTTAGAGGCGGGGGGGGGGGGGGGAGTGAGCGTCTCTGGCTGCACTCAGACAGCGAGCAAGGAAGAGAGAGAGAGAGAGAGAGCCTCGGACAGCGCCAACAGCTGTGCAACATTAGGCAACCACCGTCAGGTCGTTCCACAAGGGAAGCTGATTGGGGGCTAGGGCTGAGGCAGTTTGGGGGCGTTTTGAGGACACAGCACTCTAGAGGCCTGCTGGGGGTCAGGTCTGGCCTGGTTTTCCAGCATAACGGTCCATCGATCGCAGACAGCCGGCAACACAGCGAGCACGGATTGCGGCCACTGCGCGCTGTCTGCCAGCCACAGCTCTCTGTACCCCCCCCCCCCCCCCCCCCTTCTCTCTCTCTCTCTCTGTCCTGTTGGCGGCTTGTCACCATGTAGTGTGCCGTGGCAGAGGGACTGAGCAGGCTGGTGGTGGCCTGATATGACACACACTGACCTAATTCACGCTCCGGATTGCCCTAACGCAGGTCGCTCACGAAGTGCTAGGGCAACGCGACACACTGCACAGAGAGGGAGAGAGAGAGAGTGTGTATATATATAAACCGAGGTACTCCTATCAAAAAGGAAGATTAGTCAGTCGTAAAGAAAGAAAGTTCACTGACTAGTAATGCAATCTAGTTTTTAATAGCTAAGCCGATGGTAGCAGCTTCAGACTGATAAGACGGGACTGTTCCATAGGGACTGAATCTCCAGAATACGACACCGAGCTGCTTTTGAACAAGTCAATGCGTGGCCGGGACGAATGACAAAGAGATTATTCCTCGAAGTGATATATCTAGCAGGACTAGGTATAAAGAGTTTGGGGAGAGAGAGAGGGAGTCGCCGAGTTGGACAAATAGGCCTACGATAACTTGAACACAACACACAGTCAGTCACTGGCAGGCGTAAACAGTTTCACGTAACTGACTGACTTGCGCAAACAACAACAACAACAACACACACACACACACACACACACACACACACACACACACACACGCTGAGCGAGAGAGAGAGAGAGAGAGAGAGTGTTTTAGCAGACCGGCGTAGGGCGGCAGCATGCGTAACAGACAGACGAGGGTTGTCCAACAACAAACGGGCGGCACGTGCTCCAACAGGACGGTCCGACCTCAAAGCATGGGAGAGACGGCACGCCAGCGATACACTGACGTGCGCTATAACTGGCTGCAAATTAACTGTGTGCATAAAAGAGGCACTTCATCAGGCCAGGCGACTCCAGACTGAAGAAATGACACTACTCTGCACTATCCTAAGACAAAAGGCCTCATGGCGTTTTCACGTAATTTATTGCGCAAACGGCCAGGCTAAACAAACGACCCGGCCTGATCGTCTTCAGTCTCCCAGTTTGAATCTGATGCGGCCTGATGGCCTCTTTTACTACAAGCGCCGACGGTCGAAATACAAAACAAATTTACAGTCACGAGGCAAGTGCCATATGCACTGTAACCGATTTTTTTTTTTTTAAATTACAGAATTAGCAGTTGTTCTACTCGGATTTGCTAGGGTGGGAAACAAAAACTGAAAAAGGTTTTAGTTTTGCGCACATTGCATTATACGGTTCGTATACTGCAAACTCTCAGCGTAGACTAGGTTCTGTCCTGAGTTCGGTGAATCGAACTTACATTACATCAGTACAGCGTACGTGCTGAATCAGATACACATTCAAAAACAGACCCACGGGTACACCAATTTTGATGACGAAGATTTAAAGTGAAGGTGAACATAGTCGATAAAGTCCTGACTTGGCAAACAGCTCCAAGGAATCCATTTTAACTCCATCCGGCGTAACAACGCCCTGAGAAACTGCACGTACGACATGCCAATACAAAGACATCTCTGACCTAGATTCCGCTTTTGTGACATTTCATGGACGCAGCGCGTGTAGACAAACAATTGCCCCAACAGCCAGCATGCGGGGGTTACACAAACTGGTGGCGGACAAACGAAGTGTTACTGAGATCCAAAACTTCTGAACAAGGTTCCTATCACCTGAAGCGCTCCAGTCTCTCGCTCTCTCTGACCTACAGGGTCAAATAGCATCTCATAAACGGCTACTTGTTTCATCAGAACTTAAGACATAATTTTCCAAACCGGAACAACGGAAATGTCGTCTTTGTTTCTGCTCCCCCCACCTCCTCCCCCAACCCCCCCCCCCCCCCTAAAAAAAAAAAAATAGCTGGGTTGATGTTGTACTCCCTTTTTCAGTTTTCGTCGCGCTGTCGATTTGTTTTAAACTAGTCGTTTTATATATAAACAAGAATTAGCCGGAAGAAGAACAACTACAAGCAATAAAACATACAAAAAACTATGGTTCCAGTTACAGAGGTTATCGTTAATAAACTAAGGAGAGATTGAGGGAGTTGAATGCTTCCAACAGCATCTATTTGCCGATCTCCAAAAACTGACAAGAATGTGAAAGCACATCTACTGTTTTCTTCTTCTAGGCTTCTACCTTTTTCTGTACTGAACTCAGTGATGATACATTTGTTGCTTGTATAGTATACTATACTTGAACTTTTTTCTGAGAGCTAGTTTGCAATCTGAGCCGGCAGACCTGACAGTTCATCGTTGTGATAAATTCCTACACTTCTCCAAAGATGAATAAAACAATTCCCCTCTCTCGCCTTGACTGGGTCAGACCGGCCGGCAGAAATAGAACACAAAAAGAAGCGGCCAAAAGTTTACTCAGCTACAGCTCTGCCCTCTAATTCACCCTCCGGCGACGACGCTGCAGCCATCGGCAGCAGTGTCTTATTTACGTGTACATGTATTATCAACGATCCAGTCAACATCATCATGCGTCAACTTTCCCTACTCGACCTTCCTTACTGACCTGTAATTATCGTATCTGCATTGCCTCTACTCCTGCTAAGTTCACTACACTGACGATACACGAGAAGAAGGAAATATAATTGTAATACATAACATAATTCGGTAATACACTCGCGCCAACCGAAAAAAAGAAATTTCTTTCAATTCCATGGCCAAAACAGTCAGTGCACATAGTGCTGTGGACAACTGGGATGCTGTGTTCACGAGCTATCGTTGCTACAGCTGAAAAAGCTGCTCGAAAGGGCACGGTACGAAATCGCATAAAATGGTACAAAACGGAAACCGATTTTTCGATTCCTGACGTTTCCTTCAACCTACCTACCAAAAAACACAAAACAAAACAAAAAACACATTGGTAGTTCATAACTGAGAACAGTCCGCTGCTACATGCTGACATTTAATTATAACGACCAGAGACACTAAAAGACAGAAAGGACAACATAATTATAAGCATATTTATTATAAGCATATTTATTATTTATTATTTTTTCCGATCAGTCGTCGGCTAAGCTAGGAAATTACACGTCACAAATGAAAGTTGGTGAGCAAAGGGCGGGCGCGGCATCCAAATACACAAAAAGCAGCAAGCCGTTCACATATTCTATGGAGATGTATACTACGATCTTTGAACACCACTTTTTGATTTTCTTTTATTCATGTGCCAAGGTGCATTTTTTTTTTGGAGAGGTTAGCGTCGGTTCTGCCCTTTCTAATGCTAGACTACGGCTCTGGTCTTAAGCGTTCTAACATGGTCCACAGTGAGACTGAAACCTGTTGATGGGAAAGAGTAGACGCGCTTACACTACGTACTCACAGTCACGGAAAAACACGCCTGGCGCCGTAGACGGGAGTGATACATTACGACAAACAAACAGCCAATAATAACTCAAGGGGGGCAAGATTGCGCAAGTTATTACACACGCGAGGCGCAGCAGCTCAGTCTACACTGACGGAACCCTCGGTTTGTCGTGCACAAACCGCGATAAAAAATAAAAAAATAAAAATGACCTCATGCGGAATGTGCACACACCCCCTCCGCCACAAACCCCCTTATCCCAGATGCGGGCAGGCCGAAGACCGGTGGCTATGTAAACAATACAATGCGTTGATGTTTACCTGTGTCGGGATGACACAGCCGGCCCTGCCCAACCTGCCACTGTGGGATTGGGTGCATGTGGATGTAACGTGGGCACATGCAGACAGAGCCACTGGCTGGCAGTGCGGCATGGGGAGTGCTCAGCGGCCTGGCCGGGCGGGCGGGGTACTCTGACCCCGGAAACCGATGTCCCACTGACACAACTCTACAAAACGACCACTGCGCAGTATACCCTGTTAGTACTGACAACAAAGGACACAAACTAGTCAACAGGTTGCGGAAACACAAAACTTAGACTATTAGTAGAAATACAATCGTGTTGTATCAAGTTGGGTCAGTGTCAGTACTTCGGAAACGCCGATGATGCGGCCGGCACTACGCCATGTCAGCCGGCTACCGAATTAAAGTGCATTTCGGTCAGAATGCAAGCACGCATAGAGCGACATAACGGCTTGAGATAAGCGACCCATGTCCTGATCCACACTATCAAAGAGCACGAGACGGCCGTTGACTATGATAATCATGTAGTGGGATCAGCGTGGCGTGAGGTAAGCCGGTAGGTTCAACTTCAGTTCATGGTCAAGCACTGACTCCGTCCGCGCCTCAGACCGGCCCGAGTTCAACTGAATTAGCTGCACGATTATGCACCTTGTGGTGCGAACTGAGCGTATTACGTACAATCACTGAGTGCCGCCCCCCCCCCCCCCCCCCCCCACTGCAGTGACACTGAACGGAACAGGGGTACTCCGTCTTCCTCCCCTCCGCTTTGGAAATGTTCAGCCCACCAAATATGAAAAATAAATGCAAATCTAAATTCCGAAATTTATATAGCTGAGCTGACCCTTCGCCGGCATCACGTGATAGTAATGTGTTTATGTGTGACAGTGTGTGAGAGAATGCGTGTGATTCACGTGAGCGTGCGTGTTGGATTCAGTTCGCGGCGCTTTGAGCCGATTCATGAAATTGGGTAAAGCGCCTACACAATACTCATTATTATTATTATTATTATTATTATTATACGCCAACCAGAGTCGCCGGCCACAATGGTTTCTGGTGCTACAATGACTGTGTTCCAAGTCAGTGACTGCGGATTCTGATCTACGGATCGCAAGCTTTCCACGGCGTTGCCAGTGTACGCTGGCCGGACAGACGTATTGAGACAAAATGCTTTGAAAAAGAATGCGTCCGTCCGTCCGTCCGTTTCTTTCTCTCCCCCCCCCCCCCCCCTCATTTTGTGTTTCTCAGTGCTACTCTGCAGGTAGAGGGGTATGTAAGCCGGCTGGGGCGAACACTGACACCGTGACATCAGGCATGCGAATAATTATATTGATCAGTGTGCAGCATAACCCTACATGCGTATCGCTCACCGTGTCAGTGAGTATTAGCATCATACACGAGACGCACCCAGCACAGACATCATACAGTTTCTAACGGCAAGATAGTAATGATGAGGTTCCTAATACCGTACCCTAGCACTGACTCTCTGTCCCAGTATTTCCAGTGAGGTCGGTCTGACTGGCGCCTACACCGATACCGTGAGGCTTAGTGATCACATGAACCCTAACTGCCTGTTCAGAACAATTACGTCAGGATTGTGAACGTTTCACCTTCGCCTTGCGTACACGTGTCCAAGCACCATGCCAACGAGAATCAACAGTCGGGGTGGTGGTGGTGGTGGCCGGTGAGTGGTGGCTACCAATAGACCACCACAGAGTTGATCAGTCAGCGTGACCCACAGCACAAAGGTCAGCTGGGGTGAGGTCAGTTCGCCCCGCGGTCACACTCAGGTCACTATGGCCGGCTGGCTGCACAGTGCGCACCAGTAACTGCGGCCAAGGCCGTGGGGCCATACACAGCGCAGACTGCTTATACATATACACGACCAGTAACTGTACTCCAGTCGCCAGACGCCAAGATGTTCCCATCAAACCTTCCACAGCATATCCATCATGATTGTAGAACACACACACACACACACACACACACACATACCGGCACACAGAGGTTTAATGATACTGAACATTTCAGTGACCGTGACTATACTTGAAGCTATGAAATTTGAGCTCGGTCAGTGTTGTTCCGGCGTATCAAGTTCAGCTTACCACGTCACTGAGTGCCTGCCGGCGAGTCCATGCTGCGGCGGCCGAGCGTGAACAGAAATGCGGGGTAGGAACATCTACATGGGGTGAACATCTACACTGACGTATTATGAAACTCAAATTTTATGATCTGAAAGACCATTTGAATGCAGACGGCCGGTCAGGCCATGTAAAGTGAAGCCGGCACCTCGCCGACTCAGTGCCAACGACTGTTTGATTATAAAACCGCCACTCATGATCACCATGTCAGCCACTGACCGAGATCGCGAACTGACTCAGCGCGGTTGAAGAAATTGGCCGATCACGGTGACCGCACTGCGACCGCTGATTACGAAACACTCGTGTTCAGTACTTCACTGACTGAGTCACCGACTCAAACAAGTGTGCACACATCTTCCAGTTCCAATCTTCCTGTTCCTGCTAACCGTTCCGTGCAGCACTCCTGACAGCGACGGCCCGGCAGCCCAGCAGTGCCAACCCCCAAAAGTGTCTGTCAGTACATGTACTATTTCACACAAATGGCAATATTTTTCGGCACTTGTCAGTACAAGAATGATTCTGCCGTACAAAGAAAAAATACTGATAAACAGAAAGCACACACACACACACACACACACACACACACACACACACACACACACACACACACACACACACCTAAAATTGAAAACGCACAGCATTTCTAGCTTAGAGAAAATTGTAAAGCCAGTATCAGAGCTGGAAACAGTCCTGGTGGATCTCGCAGCTCAAACAAACCTGACCTTGCAGTGGGTTCCAGCGCACTGTGGGATCAGTCCAGGGCAACGAACAAGCAGACAGGCTGGCAAAGGAGGGAGGTCAAACGGAACAAGAGGACAGGCATGTATCATATGCTGAGGAAAAGACCATCATCAAAACCCTCTCCATGAAGAAATGGAAGGAGCAACACCCTAACTCCAACGAGTCTGACAGCTACCACAACTGAGTTAAACAGACCAGACCCGGCCAGGTCATCCTGTTTCGACTGAGGACTGGACACAACAGACTAAACGCACATATTTACAGCAAATTCAGAATCGCGGGCGAATCTGAGAAGTGCGCATGCACTCGCAATGCAGACATCATGAATGCTGAACACCTGCTACAACACTGCCAGCTCCATGAAGCTCCCAGACGAGAAACATGGCCAGAACCAGTACCGCTGAGGGTCAAGCTCTACGGCAACCTGGAGGACCTTCAGAGGACGGCTGCATTCGTGCGGGCGACTGGCAGTCTCCATCTAGTGAACGACGAAGAAGAAGAAGAGCTGACTATAGGCAGAACTGCTCATTTGTAACTGAACGGAGGTCTCAGACCATATAAACTCTTACTGGTACGGCACGCTGTTACTGTGATATCAGTTTCAGTCACTGAGAACTAAAAAGTGCTGCACTCACACTAATTCTGTCGTTTTTCGGTTCATGCACACCTGTATTTCCTAACAATCCTTTTGAAATATTTCAAATCTATCTCCGTCCTCTGTTCAGTTCGCGACCAAACCGTATTTCCGTATTTAATTGAGTTATGCGGAAAATAATACGGACACTGAATCCGTACTAGTCGGCACCTCTCTGCCTGTGACTGTTCTCTGTGGCGCTGTGACCCGCCGGCGCCGCACTAGTATGTTTGGTCTGTTTCGTAACATGATCATGCATTATGGGATGAAGGGTAACACCGAGTTCAAGTTACCTCAAAAGAAACTACATGTAAAGATCACGGGGGATAACCGGCCTCGCTACGTGAAGCACGTGGAACACGGATACGTGTTGAGGGGCCGTCCAATAGTGAATACTAGTACATGTACTAGTAGTCCATTAGTGCGCGGCAGGCGGTGCGAATAATCAAGGGCATGCGAGGAAAAGTCGGTCAGGAAGAGCTATATCATTTACAATCAGTCCTCGAAAAAATGTAATTCTGATAGGTGTGTGTGTGTGTGTGTGTGTGTGTGTGCGTGCGTGCGTGCGTGCGCGCGCGCGCGCGCGCGACTGTTGAGGACCAAGCCACTTTTCACTCCTTTCGGGATTAGTGCCGCGGGTGGGCAGACTTCACTGTTGCCAAGAAACACGGCGCCGGGATCATTTATAGTGTTACCTCGATTTTCCGCTACTCAGCAAAGGTAACACAACTTTTAACATCTAACACTCCAACCCCCCCCCCCCCCCACTCCCACTCCCCACAGGCAATACCAAAAACACAGTTTCTTTTGAACTCCGGATTTTTGTGATTTTAGACGTTTTGGCTTTTCCTCCCGTTTCTTCGCACGTCCGCACTCTGCCTCGCACACTGATCATGTTCAACCTGCCGGCCTCACACTATCTGGACGCACCCCCAATCAGTTCCTGTCGCTCCCAGTCCGGGCCTCGCGGACTGCGGGCTCCTCAGTCGGTCTTTCAAACCACACTGATGCTTTACCTCAGTGTTGTTTTCCCCTAGCGCTGTTTTGCTGCTGATCAAGAGACTGGAAAAATTTGCTGAAATAGAGCGATGTCATGATCGACGTTTCAAGTTCTTACTTACCGTAACTCAGTGAATTAGTTAGCGTCCCATTGGACATCTTTATGTCACGTGACACCGGCGGTGGACCTTATCTCCCCCCCCCCCCCCCCCCCCGAGATCGGAGACTGAAGCACAAATGCACACTGTGACCCACAAGGGCTGCATATCATTATCAAAAGGGCTACACAACTCGAAATCTGGTCAAGCAGAGAGAGACAGAGAGCAGATAATCAGCGGTCACGCTCAAACCCAATTCCATATATGTTTCTAACACACCTGAAATCGTATGCCAGTATACCTTATTCAGTACTACGGTCAGTGGGGCACCGAGGTTTCAGTAGGTGATGGGAAGGTATGCAGACCCCAAACAGCAATGAATTACATCAGTAATTGCATCAGTTACAGTGAAGCACGTGCGCGAACTGGAACTACAGCAAACGCAGTTTTCGCACGAGGTCAGTTTCAGTAATTCCATTGTCCTGTAGTCACGGCTCTCTCTGACGTAACCGTAGATATACCTAACCTCGAACTTGAACTGTGCGTAATAACTGACATGAAGCCAGTTCCAGACTGACTCGTCATGCTAGCCAATCAAATACTCCGAGCAGCTAACCCACAGCTAGGCATGTCGGACTATGTGTCTAACAAAGAGATCAGAAGGTAAAAACGCGTGCTGTTGCCACTGAAGACTCGTTTTAGTCAGTGGGCGCGGCCATGGGCGTCTGTGCTAAATGTTAATTATAGCATACACACGTGTTCCCGTTTTTCGTAAGAACTGCAATCCTACTGTATATGGTCATACCTACATATATACACTCAACATGACCGTGAGTGTGACGGTGGCGACACGTGGGTGGGGTGGGTGTTTGAGGGTTTAACGTCCTTTTCCACCACAAGGTGATATCAAAGACGGGGCAACGATGAAAAAGCCAGCACAAATATTTGGCCCCAGCAGGGATCGAACTCACGACCCGAGCATTAGAAGTCCAACGCTCTACAATTCGACCACCCCGGCTTCCCAGGCGACACGTGAACGGTGGCCGAGATCGGAACATGAACAAAGATAACACACTTTGGTTTGACTAAGCACGCCCACTACTGAGTATTTTAAAAGTTTTTCATACGTGAATGCTAATTGTAAATGTTGCTGAGCTATTCAAGTACGACTCTCAAATCTCAAGATTTCTCTTTGATTCCGCTGCGCAGCCCCTGTTCCTACCTCCTCATTACCATGCACTGCAGAAAGTTCGTCATTTATTAGTATATCTAACATTGAATATCAAAACTTTTATCACTCATCTTGTGATAACATTCTGTGCAATCTCAAAATGTTCAGTTTTTACGTAAGTTTTCGACTGGTTTTTGAGATTACGTTCTCAATCAACAGCGCCGGACTTTGTGACTGTAGCACAACTGCCTTTGTGAATGCAGCTCATGAATGTTTGTATCTTATTCTGAGGACAACATGCAGACATCAACATCAACTTTTGGTAATAAGGTCCCAGCGACTACATCAGCGACATCAGGACCACTACAAATTAATGTTACGTAAGAGAAAGATTTCTACAAAAGAGGTGAGTGACGATTAGTAACAGAATTTCATCAAAACTAAACCTAAGCTGCGATTAGAAACAATTTGTAAGTGGCAAATCAATCTCAAAGTTTTCCATCGTTTGCAAGTAATTCTGCATTGCCCTGCTGGTATATAAACATTGTTAGTTTCTCCTCAGAGGACAAAATGGGATGAAAACTTTCATATTCAGTCTTACTGAATTATTATACTTTAGGCATTTGTTTTCTTGTTTTCCCTCAAAGTTAAAGTGTGACCTCGATTTTTTTCCCCTCGAAACTAAGCAAATCGGTGGTAGACCAGTCGTCCTCAAAGCAACCCACTCAGTCAAGCGACAAGCCCTGCGTAATAATAATAATAATAATAATAAACAAATTCATCGACATTTTACACATGATGCTTTAACCAGAAAGATACTTCCGTAACTGTAATTTACACACCAACTACAAACAGATTTGTGCATACTCAGAATTTAATCTCGACCCCGAGCTACTTGACACTGCATTGTCTATAAGACCATGACACGCAGCCTCCTCATCTTCCGCATAATTACTTGGTTTGGAAACCTGTCAGTTTTAAGTAAGAATCAACTTCGGTCTGTCTTCAAATTAGCTAGTCAGATCATAGGCATTCGACGAGCCAATCGGTGAATGATTTGTATGACAGAGGTGTGAACAGAAGAGCATCTCAGATTGCTTCTGACGCTACTCACCCCCTGAACCCAGAATCCACCACTCTTAACAAAAGGTACTGAATGCCTCTTGCTGAAAACAAAACCCTTAAAAAATCCCTTCAATGCCGATGCTATTCTATACCTGAATGACAAGGAATAACATACAATATTTCCGATTAGTAGTCTGCTGGCTGTTACGTTGAGCAGTTGTGTTTTGTTAAGTTCAGTAATATGTTTACATTGTTTTTGCTGGTGTTATTATTGTATACTGGAGTGTCATAGTCAAGTGTCCATATGTGGGGCATTAAAGCTAGTACTAGTAGTAGTAGTAGCAGTGTGGGAAAAAAAACTTGTCAGAAAAGAGATTATTTTCGAATTTCCCTGTATGTTTACGTCTTAAAAAAGTTTGAATATTAGTTTGGAATTTTGAGTTATTCTTGTTTGTTATCACCTTTTCTCTCATTGATTGAGTGTTGAATGGTGTTTCTAGCGTTCAGAGCGTATAAATGTATATGAATATGCGCTTCATAAATAAAATTCTTATTATTATTATTTTGCTGCTGAAATTTATTTTATTTAAACCAAATCTTACATTTTGTCAGTTCTGGTTTTGGGTATCAAAACAATTATTGCTATTATCATCATTATTGGCACAGTGCTGAAATATCATTAATATAAGACCACGTTACAATCTTGAAATGGATCATTCAGCGCGGCAGCTTTTCTTAGTAGGATGCCATAAAACACCTGTATCTCCAGAGGAAATGGCAAGCAATTCACATTGGCAGCAGCAGCGGGACGGCTGTTTGAAAATACAACTTCAACAACAACAAAACTCCCGGATTTGATGGTAACAGCTTTTGACTTGCACATCCTGACTCGGAAGCCAAAGCTATACAACGATTCCCACTTCTTCCTTAGAATCTGGAGAAGGACGATACAAATGAAAATCCTAGCAGCACTTTGTACAGATGTAACATGCTCTTCCCTCCTCCTTAGCCACGTGGTTCTAGGTGCAAAGAGGTCAGTTATATCCATGACTGAAAGGCTGCAAATCAATGTTATTTCATCATCCGAAACTCTCAAAGGCTCACGTACCTTGAAATCGTAACTACATTTCTGATGCCACATAAAAATACATTTCGTCTAATAGTTACTTCTCAGCTTTAGCAATGCATCTAACTTTCTAAGCTGCACATTCATCGCACGTAAATATAATGTTTAGGAGCCACACGCTTTGTTTTGGTGACGTCACTGGGCGATGAAAGGGCGCAAAGATGATTCCGCCATTACAGCTCACGTATTTTTTATTTCTGACCACTGTTTGGTTTCAAGCAATCATTCACAAATCATTCACCTTGTCCATTTATCGACAAATTCAATTCACTTAAAACACACACACACACACACACACACACACACACACACACACACACACACACACACACACACACACACACACACTTTCCTAATTGTTTAAATGCGTGAGTGTCTTTTGTTCTAAGCATAGAAACCATGCCTGTCTGGAGCTATTAATAGGACGAACTAACTCTGGACACACAAAAGCCTGATTTATCATTTGTCATCAAAACTGGCCGGTAGAACCGGGTGTACACGTTTGAGATCTTGGGAAAATAGTTTGCAGCCCTATGCGGAAAGCCAGTATTAGTTGTTGTTGTTGTTTTAAGCAGATTTGTGGATCCCATGAAACAATCAAAAGAAAAAACAAACAAACAACAACAACAACAAAAAAACCCAAATAAACGGACATTTTCCAAATAAATAAGATTCATTACAAGCATGTGTTTATGCATGCTACAGTGTTTTTTTGTTTTGTTTTGTTTTCTTTCTTCAAAGTGTTTGTCCATCGTTCGCCAAAAACTCGATTTCAGCAAAAGACAGCCCCATGTAATTCAGACAGTAAACTTGTCACACATAAATAGTTCATTTTACCTTCTGTCAGCTTTGAAAGTATTTTTATCTTTTATATGATGCGACTTGATGGCCGGCATTGAAGACGTGTTTGTGTGTTTTACAAGCTAAGGGAGCTAGTGTGGGTGTCTGAAAATGACGAAACGCAGAAAACCAATGAGCCGTTAAGGCCGAAGAGTCAATCGTTAGGTACTGTGCCTGTAACGGTTTCTTTATCGACCACAAACATCCTTCTGTTGGTAATATAGCAAGACATTCTGGATGAGCCTGGCACAGACTCTTCCTGCAAGTCATGAAGCACAGCTTACATTACGCTCTCCCAAATGCCAGCAGTTGACATTTTTAAATTACTACTTGTTTCTCATCAAGTGTTTCCGTGAGGTCACCTGCAAGCATCGGCGGAATTTTCACGTGTTCTCCGAATACTGTCACCCATAACAAATCAAACGAATCTCCGCTAAGACGTTATTGTGACACAGATTATCTAGTGAACGGCTAACAGATGCGGAGCGTGAGTCATTATGATGGCTCTTAAGTGAACACTATGTTTCATGTTTCGAAATGAGGACACCTAATTGCCAACACGAAAAACATACCAGCACTTATTACAAAAAGATGAGCTCTGTGTCTGATACCTGGTCAGCCTGCAAAACTTGCCGTCCCCAAAGTAATGGCAAAAATGATTATGATTATTACTATTATTACAATTATCATCATTATTCCACCGGTCGCTCAGCCAATCTCAACAAAGTACATTGCAAGATATCAGCAGACCTTATCCACCGTACAAAGTTGCAATATTATTAAACCAGAAGAATATTCAAATGCAACTGATATCTGAAACCAAAATTCCCCCACTATTCAAGTCGCTCAAGAAACTCAATATGGACACAAAGGCGGAAGCATCTCACATCCACCCCCACCCCTATTACCAACTGACGCGCAAATTGAAACAATTGGACAACATGAAGTAGTCAAGGACCCACGCTGAACAGAACCTTGAAGAAAGACACGCAAGTGTTGCGTTATCGGGCCTGTGACGGGGATATCATGGTAGTACCAGAGACACCAGCAAGACTGGTGCACACGTTTCATGGATTTTAGTAAGACGGTCGCATAGAGAATTAGAATCCTTAACAAAACGCCATTCCCAGCCTTCACACCAAGTCCTAGCCTGACATCTTAGTCTGTATTCCAAGACAGGTACCTGACACACTTTAAATCGACAAGTCATAGCAATGACTTTTTTCTGCTGTAGACTACCAGATTAGGAGAACGAAGTGATGCTGTAATTGCTCTACCATTCGGCCACCCCGACCCCGTGTGTGTGTGTGTGTGTGTGTGTGTGTGTGTGTGTGTGTGTGTGTGTGTGTGTGAGAGAGAGAGAGAGAGAGAGAGAGAGAGAGACAGACAGACAGAGAGAGGGAGGGAGAGAAATCAAAGAATACAGAAAAAGACAAATAAAGGTATCTGAACTGCAACTCTGTTGCATGAGAAGAAAAAAAAAACAACCTTTTTCTGAAATGAAATCCCACCAGGCCGCCACCAGAGGCATCTACGCATAAGTCTCGAAAAGGTTTCACCGTTGACTGCGTACTGCTTGCATCTGCAATTTCATAGCTCTATGACTTCTGGTATTCGTCCTTACTGCCACTGACCTGTTGTTGTTGTTGGTTGTTTTCTGTTTTTTTTTTTTTTTTCTGTAGATGCAGTCCACTGGAACAGGAACCACATCCAGTCACATGTCGCGTGCACACCAAAATAGTTTAAATTATCAGCAAGACTGAAAAATAACGTGTAGGTGCGACTCTGTATTCTTTCGTCACGCTGCAACTGGAAAACGTCACAGTGGACGTGGCAATTATGACGAGGAACTGTGTTTTACGTTTTCAGCAACGGTATTCTGAAGACTAAGCCTCACAATAAAATGCACCGTGGACGTCTGTGAGAGGACACAAAGACACTGAGAATCAACTTGGACCGTGACACTAAATATCGTAATCGTACTGATTATTTGTACGGAGAATCACTCTTTCCATGAGGTCCATGCCACCTTCGTGACCAAGTCAGGGTTCGCTCGTCCGTGAAACATATGACTGCCAAACCAAAGTTCCGGTCATATCTCTGTCGGTGTCTCAACTAGTTAGGTTCCACAACAGTCCCTCGCTTTCACCGTCACTTCAGACAGACTTGGCATCTTGCGAAGCAGAGAGGTACTGGGGCTTCCTGATCCACAGAAAAAGGCAGTTTGTTGTTTGTGCATCTTCCAAAGGTCATGTATGATTTACTGCGGAAGTTAAACAATCAGCATTACAAGCAGGCACTGACAAAGCTGGAAAGGTCATCAGGAAGACAAGAAATGCACGTTCCTGTATCGGATTACGCAACGCAGCTGACAGTTATCACAGAACTGTATGCAACAAAATCCACATTGTTCAGTGGTTCGGTCGATTCACTGGGTATTCAACTTCCATACCAAATCCCGAGTGCTCGGATCAGCTTGTCAGGGTCAGGTGAAACAATATCAACACAAATGAAATAGCTGACAGTCATGAACTGCTTATTGCCGCCAGATGAAAAACGTGGAACAGTTGTACCACGAAGGAACAATTCATATGGAACTCACCGACAAACATACACAAGGTCCCGGGTGAGAGTGCAACCCTGCATGGTTTGACGCATCATTTACTGGGCCAACAACCGTGACCGTGTCTGGCCTCCGGTCATGGCCCGGTTACAAGAACACCCCCAGGACACCGTTACGGGTCATGGGCAGGTCTACGCGTCATCAGTCACCAAACATGGAGCACCAGCGGTGGAAAACAAAACGAAACAAACTACAGGATAACTCGGCCACTTTACCAGGCTTCTGAATCAAGAGAAAGAGTGTGTAGGTAGCAGACAACTTGACAACACCTCATGGCGTTTACTTCCGGTCCCTACAGTCACTACCGCCAAAGGCAGATCTGTTCAAGTCACGGGTAGAATCGGTGGTTCCTGAGGCGAAACTGATAAAGACGCAGGGAGATGCTCCACAGACAGGCATGTAGACCACAGGCGTGCTGACGTGAAGGACACAGGCTCAAGGCAGCAATCAGGCTCTAAGACTGACAGCTGACGCCGGTACATTGTGACTGCATGCGCACGCGTGTCCCGCCCATGTGTCCGCGCGTCCGGCATGCCTCCACTGCTCCGTGCCTACCGGCCAGCTGACAGACGACACCACTGTGTGACACTCGCATCCCTCTCACAACCAAACCAACAACCGTCATGAGCCTGGTGCACTACATACACAAACCCGGCACCGGACCACGATGCACCAGCTTCAGTCTTGGTTTATGACGGCGCTACATCCCATTTGGGTTCACGTCAGTGTAGCACTGGCAGTGGTGTAGCGTGTGTATCCGTGTGTGTGTGTGCACATGTAGCAAGTCCCGGCGCTCGTGGTGAGGACGACTGCCCTCCACTTTTCCCACCGCTCGAGCTCGTCGCCCGCTTTACCTACTCTACTTGACTGTGTGTACACCGATTGGCAAACGCCAGGTCCACAGCAATAGGGAGCGACAGGGGCGGGCGACTCTCTCAGGAAACGAGACCAAAACATGAGCAGAGAGAGAGAGAGAGAGAGAGAGATTCGGGACCTGCAAACGTGGCTGGTCGTAGGGCAGTGTTCGAATGCAGTTGCCTGTGAAATAGTTTACAGTGTTACACAACGGTACTAGCATAATCCTGACCTAATCGAAACGTTCTGCACTTACGTTCTTACGCTCCCAGGTAGGTGCAGCGGGAAACGAGGAGTGCAGACTGATTCAAGATTCCTCACTTCCACACGGTCACAGCATGGTATCATGCAAATACAAATACTTCAAGTTTAAGATGTCGCTCCCACATCATCTTGTGAAACGTTATTGAGCCCTTCTGCAGAAACGTTTCGGTCTTAATGGCCAGTGTTGTGACCACAGCTTCACCTTATTGGCTGTGCATTTTGCCAGAACGCCGCCCCCCAAGCAGGCGAGTAGAAGCGAGAGCGAGCGGCCAGGTGTACTGACCACACGTCGGGTCAGCGTCTGGTCAGCCACGGTGGCCAACCTCTGACTGGGTGAGGGCAGGCCGCGCTGCCGCTATCGGCTAATTTTAGCCACCTGACCCAACCGTGACCCCCATCTTTACCTTGAGTGACCCCGCGCGGCAGATGTATCCCGAAATGACCTCTTCCAGCGCCTCCGCTGTATACACTATACCTGCACACACTGGCGGCAACCATGCGGAGGGAGGGGGGGGGAGCCGAGGGGTGGGGTACAGGCCGTGGGGAGTGTGCCCCTTCTTTCCCAGGTTACTGACGAAATGGACGATCGATCTGATGCTGCCTTTCGCGTGGCGATTAGGCTGTGGATCAGGGCGAATTTATACTGCACCAGCAGCATCATACATGTACTTTGTGTGCAACGGCACCGTTCACTTTAGAAACAGAAACAGGCGTGCATGCGCCGCGCTGATCTGACCGACAAAATGGCTGTTTGCCTGATGCCTGATACAAACAGCGGATTTTCTTTCTCTCAGCCTTGGATAACGAGATCAAAGGCCTACCCCATTTTAGCCCCAAGCACCCCCTCCCCCCCCCCCCAAACAATGAAAATCCTGAAATACGGCGGCAGGACCGGAAGAGGACACAACAGAAAAACCCGACCCAAGCTTCTCTACACCGCCACCCTATCCCACCTGGACCCTGTCCACGGGCAGATGTGGCGTGTGTTGCAGGATGTTGCCTGATAATGACAGGGTGGCTCTCACCTACGGCTAGTACCCCCGCCCCCCTCCCCTCCCCATCCTATCCCTACCCGACCCCCAGCAGCCGTCTCGCAGACAATACCGGCACCGGGACGATTGTTGTCACTTCCTATCGATTGGGCTGGAGCGGGGCGATATGGGGAGGGGGGTGTACACTGACAGGTCAAAGGCTGAGTTGAGTGACCGCCCCGTTGGCAGATGGACACTCAATATCCGCCACAAATCTCGTACTCTACTCTACTACTATGTACGATATCCAAGTCGTCCAGCTTGCATGGATGCGAGTGATATCAGGGTGGTTAATGATTCTTGTAACTGTATCCAATTATTTATATACGCCAAAAAAAAAAAAAAAACCCCAAACAATGAACAACAAAAACTTTTACGATCAGTTTGAGGGGATCAAGGGCATTTGAACAATGCTGGAAATTGCTTTACAAAGTAAACAAACTTTTTTTAACAGCAGCAACAACAAAACCGGAACGTTGTCATCAAACACATGCATTTTGTAACAAAGTGGGATATGAAAAAGAGACTCAAATAGATTTCGTATGGTGACTAAACTTTACGTGGTTACAGTTACTGAAACATCCATGAATTTACAAAAACAAGCTGTACATCGCCAAGCATCAAATCATCAGTATTTTTTCTCTCTTCATAATCAAGATTAACTTTATCAGACTATCCGTACTAGATAGCATGAAATTCTGCATACTACTTATGTAGCATGCATTAAGTGTTCGTAATACACATATTGTTCGTTTGACTTATACAACCAGGTGACAAAAAAACAACGACAGCAATAACAACAACAACAAAAAAACCTGTATGAACAGCTAATGTACACCGAATCGTCTACAATTTACGGTCTCCTGTATCCATTCAAGGCACATGGTCATAAACAAGTAAAAAGTTTTGAAACAATGAAATCAGTTGTCAGTTTGTCACATTCGGCACTGCTTGCTCAAATGTATACATGTCATCACTTAGTCACACGCCAAAACCAGCAACAGAAGTAGAAGAAGTGGTCTTCGTCGACACCGATGGATGACCACCACCACTGACAATTACTGACAGGTACTCGGCCAGAGCAATTTCTTTAACACACCGTTCAGCCCACAAAACGCAATTATACAAGTACTTCAATTCTGTCATAGTCTTTGCCTCAATACGTAAGTGGAGAAGCCTACAAGAAGAAACTGACATTTAGCCACATAATTATTCAGCATTTCAAGCACATACCTGAACGTACACTGAGCTGGTCACGTTTGATAACATATAAATCTTTGTCCGTCTTCAGGCAAGAAAATCCGTTCTCAAAGGACTCTGCTCATCTGTGGTCACTTACTGATCTCTCCTTTGGCAATACGTGCGCGTTGCAGCTTCGTAAACATGAAAAGCCGTTTGTTGCTGTGCTGGTTGATGGATGGCGGAGTGGAGTGGTGAGGGGAGGGGGAGTGGAGTGGTGACGGTGGTGGTAGTGGTAGTGATGGTATGAAGAAAAGGTTGGGGGGGGGGGTGAGGAAGTAAGGTCTCTGAAGGGCCATTGTCCAGCAGTGGCCACTGTTGATCCCCGCACAGACGCAGGTTATGGGTGACTTTCCTTGTCGCCGTCAAAAAGGATCGCCCAACGTTGCATTAAATTGCCGGAGGCGAAAGGTCGCGTCAGTTCAGCAGCAGTCAGTAAACCAACGAGGCCGTCACGCTGTAATTCAACCCGTCCTTAACGCTTCAGTGCACGGCCCGACGCTTTATGCATTGCCAACCTACCCCACACTGACCCCGGGTTGGAGCTCTCTCTCTCTAAGCAACTTCGTCTAGCCCATTTTACGAAATCCACAATCACCGGCGACAGTGGTCACATGTATAATAATAATAGGCAAACGATACACCTGCATTAGTAATCAAAACCTAATTAATAGTCATTAATATATTTTTTTAACATGCTTGACATGCGCGCGCGCGTCACAGTGTGTGTGTGTGTGTGTGTGTGTGTGTGTGTGTGTGTGTGTTGCTTTCCCGATGGTTTATGTTCCTTGATAATACTTTTCTGATTTGTGTATGATTTTCTGGTCTTGATAATATTTTTTTAAGTAATTTCTTTCTAAGGTAGTGTAGCTAAAGATACAGTATCTTTGGTGTAGCAACGGCAGCTGAGTTTGAAAAAAAAGGTTTTCCATGCCTCTGACTTCTTCCGTTGTAAAAGGAGGAACAAACATAAGGCACCCGTCGAAGCGTACACTCTATTGTGCTGTACTGAAAACGTGCATGGACGACGATGCTAAATGGACATAGAATAACAAAAGGCAGGGAAAGGGTGGGGAGGGGAGGAGTAAAGTAAGGGTGCAGAATAATAGTATACGACCACGTATGCAAATAACAGGGAAGGCGTGAGAACCTTGGCAAAGAGCATCTGCTTCCTCCGGGCAAGTACCGGTAGTCTCTCCGGCGCGGCATGTTTGGTTTTATTGAAATTACAATTTCAACATAATCCCCAGAAACCAGTGGCGCCGTTTCTGCTTATCCGGATAATTACTGTGAGACTGAGCTTGTCTGATCTTAACGCGACGTTCACCCGAAACAATACGCACTGTCCGCAAACTTACAGTACTTACTACAGTTACAAGTGTCAATACGTATGACAGGCACACAACAGCGTGTGGAGAACTTGTCATCAAATGTGCTGACTGTGCATCAGAATCAATCACTTGGGTCACAATATAACATCTGAGAACATTGTGGTCACCCTGGCCGGCATGTGAGTTTTTCTAGAAGTGTACTGCGTGCTGAACAGACGACGTTATTTGGTTGTGGACTGATCAGTTGAGGACCAGTTATACGGCGCTGATTGGTGGCTATATTTAGAAGCTTTGTCAAGTCTCAGTCTGTTCAGGAATGGACCGTAAGCTCAAAGGTCGTAGTCCTCTAATACATGTATCAGAAGCCACAAAGTCACGGAAACGGTCGCAATGGCCGGTCAAACGAAAGACACTTCTATCTGGCATACAGCGAGTTGCGAAAGCGGCAGTTTGCCATCTCAGCGAAGATAGAGGCTTTTAGGACGTCTAGTGTTCCAGCATGTAAATGTAACGCCCGCATTACTATAGCGTAAGACGCTGTTCTAGACTGTCAGTTTAATATCCGCATTACTATAGCGCAAGACACTGTTCAGTCTAGCGGGTAAACATAAACGCGCCTATTCATGATGATAAGGCCTCATAGAAGACGGCTGCTTTTGGGGGCGGTTGCGCTTGGGAGTGCCCATGGACGCTGAGCGTAGTACATCTTCATGGTAAGTAGACCTCTAAAGGGACGCGGACGTCTGTTTGCCGTGCGATATTTGAAATGGAACTGAACCGGCGCTCGAAGCTCTACTGCACACTGCTCGCTTCAACTGTGACGTCACCACTACCTAGTCTGAGTCACAGTTTGGAAAACTGACGAAAAAGCGTCCTTCATCTCCCGGTGTCCTTTTCCATGTCCTTGGCAATATAGATGTGTAACCTGCTATGAAATCTGTTAACAACACGCTAAAGATGTACAATGAAACCGGCACTAGTCAAACTAGGCTCACGTTTCTACTTTACAGATGTGACCAAACGGCGCTTCGGTTCCAGTTCGGTTGTTTCGCGCGGCGGAGAGGCTTTGGCTGCTTGCGAGGCACACTCGCAGTGCACGGATCGACCTACTTGCGCGTACTGACGAAATCGGCGCGTGCAGTTTGGCTCTGCTGGTAAAAGAGTGACAGCAACACTATAACAGACGCCTCGCCTATCGCTTTCCGCTTAGCATTGTGTTGGTTCACTGTCAGCCTGCGAGAGGCTTTTAACTGTGCAGTGTTTAAGTGGTACAAAAGAATACTTTTACGAAAAGTGTTTGGTGGTACGATGCCAGAAACCACCCAAACAACTTAGAACGGTTTGTCAGCCTCGATATGTTGCCAGATAGACCTTTCATGTCCGCATTACTATAGCGTAGACGACTAGACGTTGTCCGAGTATGTAAATTTTATGTCCGCCCCAACACCAACCAAGGACTCTCCGGTTAAGTTCAACAACGAGGCGCCTTGGGCAGTATTTCCTGTGTCCGTCTACAACAGGACACCGGGTAACAGAAGTAGTTCTTCTGCGGTTATATAACCCTGGGCGCTAGAGGCAAAACCCACACTGACATTACCCATCAAAATGACACTACTTACTCTGACATTACTTGTAGGATTGGCCTTCCTGCTAGAACTGGCGTGGTTAAAAAGTTAATGGGACTCTCCCTCCCCAGCAGATATCGATTCTATAGCCACTTCAGTCATATACGGACTAATTATGAATGTTTCTGTAAAACCTGAAAATTATCACGCATAATTATCATGAAGTGGTAATGGGAGTACCATCTGATCCCAGATTAGTACAAGCACCGGGGGAGGGATGGGGGGGGGGGAGCTTTCTGCTTTCCTGATTAATATGACACAGTCAATGAGTTTTAGAGGTTTCGACCACTTTCCACAGTTATCGAGTTCAACCCGACCAGACCAGACAGCTAATAACATCCTAGTCTCGGGTTCTGGGCTCAACATAGTAAGAATTACGCTCTTAGGTTTTCTCGTGTGACCACGGCGAGTACCTGAACCAGATAAAAAGCAGATAGCCAGATAGGATGAAAGTTCATACTGCTGTTACATGGCTCCTCACCAGGATTACGCCAAGTAAGTAAATAAGTAAAGCACAAGCAGTTGCAAAATGCCCCCCACCCCCACCCCCCACCCCCAACAGTGATCATGGTGACCAGACATATATATATATATACAACATTTTGTAGGTTTGTTGAACAGTGAACCTGGTGATTCTGCAGACTGCATGAACGCTGACAACCTACCATAGTGCCTTCAAATATCATTGTTGATAATGGCACGCATGGGGCAAAACAGGCAGCACCTGCTGCAGGACCGTATACAGACAAGACTATGAACCAATTCCGGCCAAACGTGGATGTTGAACTTTTATAGACGAAATCAGAATCATAGTCTCCTCAAGACAAAACAGATATCGTGCAAGATGACGTGAGAAGGACCTGTGAAGGCACTGGAACAACGCTACTGTAAACGTTCGATTTTCTAGAAGTGTAAGGCATTCAGCCGTTAACGTCCCCTTTCCAACATGCGCGCGAGAGAGATTGTCGTAAAACATCGGCCCCTACTGCCAACGCCAGTACTTGCCCCAAGCAGAGTAGCGCTGCTAGTGAGGGGAAACGATAATATGAGAACGTGAGACAGATGACAGAAGCGTGGACAAGATTGGGTCGTCCCACGTCACGCCAGCTGTATCCTGTCCAGCTCTGGGAAAAACGGCTGCCGCGACCACTGGCTACAGGACACTCCGTCATCGCATCTTATCCCCCTGTCCTGGCACACGGCTCAAAGGACAGTAACGCGACACCATGCACAAATCTCGGGTCTCCACGCCATTCTGCCCACAACACTAGAGGAAGTAGGTAGTTGTTAAGGAGAAAAGAGCAATGGTCCCTCACGCAGATGCTAATGCCAGTGTTAGCCGGGATTCGGGCGGAGTACAATGGCAGGGTAGATGGCCGGGTGGGCAAACGAATTGCCACAAAGACACCAATACCTCCGGCAACCGAGTGTGGGAAGATGGAGGCAACATCCGGCCTAGCCCCACCAATACACGTGTATCGATACCACTACAGGGCTTAACATCCTATTCATTTTTATTTTTTTTGCCTAATTTCTCACGCTCAACAGCTAATTTCTCTTACACTGCAACTGTTGCAATTTCCATATCAAAAAATATAATAGAGTTGTTTCAAATTTTCTTAACATACAGTTGTTTAAAATGTTTATTTTGAAAAAAAAAAAGCCTTACGCTACAGTTGTTTTCCAAAAAGAGAAAAGAAATAAAAATCAGATGGGCAGTGGTGAAGTCATTTTCCTTAAGAGTTGTCTGACGTGAGTTTGATTGGTAGAATTATGGCTGCACCTAACATCGGCACGATAACCGGCCCCCGTAGTGTAGCACTTCGGACCATGGACCGGGAGACCCGGGTTCAAATCCCACCCGGGGCAAGCGGGACTTTTCCTAATTAGGGTGGGCTCCTACCTAGAGCGGGTGTGCGAAGGGCCCAATGGGAAGGCTGTTGCCACACAGCCGAAACTCGCCCACGTCACGGGTGCGACTTCGGGGGTGCTTCCCTTGGTATGACACATCTCAGTCATGACGTGGATGATCGCATGGCCGGCACCGCAAGTGTCGTAGATCCAGGGCCTGGCTAATGCCGGGATATTTATAATAGGAAGCGTGGAATGCGGTCCCAAGCCACACGGACCTCCATAGAACCATCCTCACCATCATTATGTGTAATAAAAATTGCCCCAGCTTCCCAGCCCTCCGTGGATTCCATCCATGACCTGGGAGGAACACCACTGGAGCTGGCCAAGAGATGGGGCAGGGGAAAAAATCGGCACCATAATGCTGATGGCTGTAGGACAAGAAACTGAAGCTGTGCCCAGAAACCAGGATAAGAGGGCATGCCCTGATGGCAAAAATAGGGTTCAGAGCCTGAAGCCACCAGAGACCCAGACAACAGCAGCCAAAGGTAGCAACATCAAACTTAGATGCTTGAAGGCCATGCGGGCTGTTCCAACAAAAATGAAAAGTTGTTGCTTTCCTAGGCTTTTCAAGAAAATCAGCACTGATCTCTTGCCTCTGCCAAAAGACGTTAAAAAAATGTCGTTTGCACAACACAAACACCTGGTTGACTTTATATTACGGGTGAACTGAAACCTAATCCTAACCGTTCAAAGTCTGTCCCAATACGTAAGAAGGGAAATGATTACCCAATGTCCTTCCCTCCAAAACCTACAACACTGTCAACAGACCGGAATTCTGTCATCTGGTCGCCTGATCTCTCAGTGTCATACAGATTTCAAAGAAGCCACTGCACACATACAAAATACACTATTAAAGAACACTGATCAGCAAAGGTTTGAACCTCAACTTTGTGAAAATTAAGGAAGCAGAAGGGTACGAAACCACGAACTGCAAAACCAACGGCGATACAAGGCACTAACTGGAAACTATCACTGTATCACTACATTTGCCACTACCCCCTCATACACACACAACAATGCGGAACAAAGGAGGTGGTCTGTGAAAAGTACAATACCCTATTAAAACTGGTGTCACTTTTGTCTGAAGAGCTTCCAACGACACAAACTTCAGCGTCTGCCAGCGAGGCTAATGGGACGATGATGTCGCCACAAAGGTAGTGAACAGTCAAACTACTGTCCACCATCCTAGCATGCGGATCTCGGCGAACAAAAGGTAAGACTATATCATCATATTACATAACAAGCGGACGGGAAGGGGCAACCAATTGCTAAATCACACTTATATTCAAACGTGATACGTTTTAATTTATTTTCGGGCATGCCTCTTTAACTGTCGGAAATGTATGGCGAGCAAGAATCAGTCAGAGGAAGCGGTGTGTGTGTGTGTGTGTGTGTGTGTGTGTGTGTGTGTGTGTGTGTGTGTGTGTGTGTGTGTGTGTGTGTGTGTGTGTGTGTGTCGGTGTCGGTGTGTGTGCGTGTGCGCGCGCGCGCGAACTCCAACCTGTCAGCGCGTGTTTATTTCTATTGCTGTTTCCAACTTTCCATTCTCACGTTGACTCGTGCACCTTTGCGCGGACTTTCCCTGTGTCCTATAAATTTGTTAGTCTGGCTTACGTAGTTATTAAGCTGATTCTAATGCGTCTACACTGTGATCTCAACGAAAATAAGCCCATCCTACGTATGATAAGTCGCCATACAGAGCATTAGACATGTAAATAAATTATTCTTATTTTTTTTACTAACATGCCTGTAGGCATTAACTCCATGTTTATTCTTAACTAGTCTTCACGTGCATGTTTTTTGTTTTTTTTTCCAAGATGAGAGACTGCATGGATGTGACGTTAGTGTTAGCGTTGCATTAGTACTAAAGTACGTAGACGCAAACCTACCAACCTTTGTATGCTGCATGTATGTACTTTGTATGTACTGACCTTACCCCCCCCCCCTCACCCTCACCACCACCATCACCGCCAACCCCAAAACAAACAACCAAACAAAACCCCGCTGTTTTGTCGATACTTGAAATATTATCTCTGCCTCCGAGTCTCTTCCACGCCAAAGAGTTTCTATTACAGTAACATGAAAACAAAGGATGCTCTGGGCACGACATCGGAACATACGTGAACGTGATTTTCTCACAGGGTAAAAGCAGCAGGGTTGCAACACGATAATTATATCAGGGAGGCGCTAGTTATCACAGGGTGGGTGGGTGTTTGGGGGTTTAACGTCCTTTTCCACCATATACGGGTGATATCAAAGACGGGACAACGATGAAAAAGCCAGCACAAATATTTGGCCCCAAATCGGAATACGAACTCACGACCCGAGCGTTAGAACTAGTTATCACAGTTCCCAGATGAAAAACGTCACGCAGTGCAACCCTGTCAGAACATAGTGTGGTTCCGTGCGGTACCGGAGTTGTGTGCTACGTAGATGTTTTACTTTCTGAAGTAGACTACGTTCCCTTGGAGAAATATACACTGACTATGATGCCAGGGGACGGGGGACGGAGAACGGGGGGGGGGGGGGGGGGGGGGGGGGGCTTCAGGAAAATTACCGCTGTGCACACATTCTCCCTCATTCACGTATCAAGAAGTCGTGTGGAAACTTGGTCATGGGTAGATCTGCTTTCCCAACCACTAGGTCAACCTCGACGTCCCCAGTGCTTGTTCATCCGATCCCGCATTGTGCCCAAAATTCCGGTGGGTCGTTCAAATGAAACGAAAGCAGCTCAGACGGAGTATGCTGCCGCCACAGCAAAGCCGCTCCAGTAGAGCAACTCGCCAACCTGAGGAATGGGGTCGTTCGGCTGTTGAGGGCAGGATCAGCGTGCAAGAGGAGTCAATGGTCAGTGACCGGTCATGACTGTTGGCGAGCCACCCCGGCCCACGAGTGGACGCGCTGACTGGGAGGCGAGCTGTGGAAATTGGCCCTTTGCCCAGTCAGTATCGCCCCGCACCGACTCGGCCAGCTCTATGAATTATGTACACGGTTTAAAGTCGTCCCTGGCCCTGTACGCTTCGCACACGTATACATACGCACTGATCAACATATTCAGGAACGAGCAAGCTCAAAAATATATTTGCATGCCATACAACAAAACGCGCCGACCCTGGTCAAATCATAGTAACACTTATTTTTCAAAACGTTCAGCATAATTTATGCCTAAAACTGGCAATACGGAAGGCACGTTCATGATACGTTTTGAGGGCCAAACATTACTACGGGCCGGGGGTGGGGGGGGGGGGTCGTTTTTTCGGTTTTCCTCACATATTTCCTCCATTTTTTTTGTGTAAACGCTAAGATAGAAGACTGTGAGATGCACACGCATCTACGTCTTCTACAGGGGACAAATTATGCTCATATGAACGCTCAGCGCACTTTTTTCCCGAAATGTTATTGCTATAATTTTTTTTTCTTTTTTGCCCGGGTGGTTTCTTTTGTTGCTGCTGCTCTTTGTTGTTGTTTTTTATTTATTTATTTTTTTATTTTTATTATTTTTTTTTTTTTGGGGGGGGGGGGGGAGGAGGGGTGGTGAGGGCAAAATCTAGTTAAACTACAGTAATAGTGCGAAAAAATGCAGATGCCCCGCGATGACCTAACGATCTTTCTCCGATAGATTATATATAACATATATATATATATGAGTATATCAGTGGCTGAGGTCAATATGACCCTGACAGGTTTTGTATTGACGTGACCAGCCAGGCCCAGGTTTTGTATTGATCTGGGCCTCTGCTCACAGCCGCCATACTACCTGCACGTATACCTGCCTGCCTGAAGTCAGTTACAGCCACAAACTGACGCGTGTGCTTGTGTGCCGACTTCGATTGGGAAGGAGGAAAATCCGAACTGCTTATTTTTTTCGGCTTTCAAACTGGGGCAATATCATCAAAATACTGCGTTCTTCCACTGAGCTTGTATGTGCACAAATGTATTCGTGGTATTTTCAGACTCGTGCATGATGTCCGAAGGTGAGGAGAAGGAGGAGGGAGGAGGGAGGAGGGGAAGGGGAGGGGGAGGGGGAGGGGAGGGGGAGGGCGGGGACAACTGACCGGTCGTGCAGTTGTGCGACCCTGGAATAGGGGTGTCTGCTGTGCACATTTCTGCTGTGCACATAGTCATGTCGAGGCAAACCAGGTGCATGTGTGTAGTGGTGGTCGCAGCAGCAGAAGTACAGTAGATTCATAATCCGAAACTACTCTTCCTATGTCTGCTTTTTCTATAATTCGGAAGGAAATCCAGTTAGAGTGAATGGTAGTGGCGTAACTGCGCCTTCACTGTGAATGTTCATAATTCGGCAGAGTTGTCATACCTCGCCGCATGAAAATGCGTCTGCTCGGTACGCACAGGCTATGGTATGCACACCCTTCCCTACATGTGATTTTGGTAACTGCGTTCACTCTGTCACTGTGTGTGTGTGTGTGTGTGTGTGTGTGTGAGAGAGAGAGAGAGAGAGAGAGAGAGAGACAGACAGACAGACAGACAGACAGATGGGGTCGAAGGCATAACTGCGGTGCAAGTGGAACTGCGAGGAAATTTAAGCATGATGGGAGCATGTGCCGGAGGCTATAATGGGTCATTAAAACAAATACAAGGGCCTAATAGAGGCGAACCCTAAATGATTCATACGTAACTGCATTATTCAAAAATGTAACCTTGGACTGTCTCCAGTGTTCAAAACAGCCCCGGGCTTGAGTGCAATAATTTCAAATGATAATGAGCAGAGTGTCTTTACTGAGCAAGTCCTACAATTAATGACGGGCGGAGGAACAGTGGAGTAGACATCCTGTTGGCGACGCTGAACTCAAAGTCAGTCGGGCTCTGCTGCTCGTTCCAAAATTGTGTCTGTTGGCTCAGAATGTGCCAGTCAATACTTTCCTCCTGGTTCAGTGTATGTTAAGTCTGTGGCCCAGTTTTACTTCGATCGAAGACGGAACATGGCGTGAGTGTCACCAATCTGCGGGCCGCCATGCTGCTGTGGCAGCTCTTATCTACTACAGTATGCGCAGGCCTCTTCCTACATCAGCCCCTCTCGTCTCATCCCCTCCCCCCATTCAAAACGGTTAAAGCCAACTTTGCAAAGCGATATTTTTGTATGTCAGTGACGTTGTCAGTCTGTACTTGCATTACAGTAGCCTCTTCATTGCTGTGTCCCGCAGACTCTGAATTCATTTCTTTAATTAAAAAAAAGTGTGTGTGTGTGGGGGGGGGGGGGGGAGTCGGAAAACCAACAAATAAAATCACTTTGCCGGTCTGGTAAATACACGATACGAGCTTTCACACTATTGTCTTGTGCTTGTGTACTGGATGGCAGCCCATTTGGTCAGAATCTGCTCCGACATTCTAAGCAAAACGGTCTATTTGTAAAAATGTCAATGAAGCAGGTAGCTGGGTTAGTGCGGCAGATCAGTTTCATTTCAGACTTACCTGCTTAAAACACCCCCCCCCCCCCCCCCCCGCAAAAAACAACAACAAAAGCAACAACAGCAGAAACTGACAACAGAGGACAAGAGCTAGCAGTGAAGGACATGTGTGGGAAGTTATCAGCAAATATTTGAGCTTTGCCCAAACGGGACACTGGAATAGAGCTGTTGTCCATTTCGACGTCCCTGGTCCATTTACATTATCATTATTTCATTGCACCTGTACCTTTCGTTCTGTCTCTGTGTGTGTGGGGGGGAGGGGGGGGGGGAGAGCGGGCTCGCGCGTGTGCAGGGGATGACACTTGTACAATGTACAATAACCGAAGTTGTGTGGAGCATGTGATACACGTCAAACGGGCAGTCACGGGTAACGAATGTCTACCGGCGACTTGTCCGTCTTTACTGTGACTTTGTATCCAGCCGGACCGGCTTGTCACAGGTGACTGGTGTCCAGGCGACCTTCCGCCCTTTACTTACCACTCACGCTAGTGTCAAAGGGTCATCTCAGGCCATCAGGCATCTTGTCCTCATGGTGAACCCCACACTGATCATCAACGCCACACTGACTTAAGTGCAGTAGAGAGAGAGAGAACGAACAGAAGAATGATAGGAAATTGGCGGCATGGGGACTGGGGGGGGGGGGGGGGTAGAATGATGTCGACAGAATGGGAGGAACATTACTGGACGCGTCTTGCAGGATAGTCGATATTCCTAGTGCATGCCCACTGCTAACGAACGGTCGGGGAGGTCACGGATGGGCGAATGTCGTTGAGACAGCCGGCCGGCTAGGTTACGTTAGTCCGTCGTGTGAGCAAATAAACACACTCTTTAGTCCCCCCCTCCCCAGCCCCCGTACACACACACACACACACACACACACACACACACACACACGTTATGTCTGAAAAAAAAAAATAATCGGTCATAAATTTTACCGCAACGACATAGGCTTATCGTCATCTGAATGCACCAGGGCTGCGGCGCATCGTCAGCTCAGTAAAAACCCGTTTGCGTCAGCAGTGGCCCGAATCACTGGAGCGGCAGCCACGTTCATTGAAGGAGACATACGTGCGTCGATGTAGCAGCTGATACAGTGTTTCACAACAATCAAGATAGATAACCTTGAATGTTGCGGCTGCTAAACGCGCAAGCAAATGCCGCGATCAACTTTTTGTTGTTGAATGAAACTACTCCACAGAGCATAAAAAACGTGTTTATCATCTCATGTGACATACCCATTCGGACTACCTGATCTGACACGGACAACCTAGGCGGCAGTCTCTCTGATAATAACGAGACATGACCCAGACAACAGGTATGGTTTTAGGTTGCATTTTTTATGCTTCTGATGACCGTCACTGATTGCCAACCTACAACAGTACAAATGCACCACTGCTTTCACAGCAGAGCTGAAGACGCGTATCTATTTGAATTTTTCTCGCTAGAACTGTCTTGACCAGTAAACGTTTATGTTAGCCCATACCAGAGACAACACAATAAAACTAATAAACGCCCCACTGCCTCATCAAAACCAAACATACTGTGTGGAGAAGCGTGTATCAATGCCGTTCATTAATGCATTGTTTCTTCACATACGACAACGGACTGCCTCCATCTCGTGATCAGTTCATGAGCATAACCCCAATTTTTCCATCTCCAGGCCAGCTCGAAGCAAACAAAGACGTAAAATGGCTGTGACAGGTAAGCTGGTCTCCCCCAATGCACCGACATTTTTTCCACACACACATGCAGGTGTTCTGGTTTCTCTTTTACATCGTGCAAGCTGTTGAAGTGCATGCTACCATCCTCATTGGGCGACACCATATTCAGTTTCACGGTTTTCGACGGAACACTACACAGGTGGACTGACTGCCAAATCAGTGCCACTGTTCCCCCTCCCCCCCACCCAGCACATCTATCAGAACATGTTAGAGTCTCTTGGAATGTTGACACCTTATGTATATATATATATACATTCTGTGAGTGTCAGAGGAAGGCTGTGCACATTAAGTCAGTGTACAATTGTTCAGGGCGTGCCAGCATATCTCACAATCAGCCGGAACGAGTGTAGCGCTGTGCTTTTTGCACGAACAGGAGGTGGTATTTTCAGCCTCACATAAAAAAAAAATTCCAGTGGCATGCTTAAATGTAGTCTGTAGGGAAGATACACTGAAAATGTGTGTGTCAATGTGTATGCTTGTCAAGTTGTGCATGCATGTGTGTATGTCCCCTGATGCAATTCAAGAAGAATAATGAAATCACATGCTTCTGTGTGTTCATTTTTTTTCTTTGGATACTGTGCATATTTGTTCTGTGGTGATGTTCATTTCGTCACACAGATATATATAGCGGCTGAAATTTCTGTTACTTTTTCCTTCCTGTGTATTTTCTTTATGTTTACACTTATGTCTACTTAACTGAATACACCATCAAGGTTCCTCCTTAAAAAGTGTGGGTGGTTTTGCACCACCACCATACAGGGAGGCATATACAATGATTTTTTTTCTTTTGTAAAAGCATGGGTGGTTTTGCACCCATGAAGTACAGGGAGGGTTATATGGTACATGTACAATGTTTTTGTTGTCTGTTTACTTGTTTGTTTACAATCATAATCACACAAGTTTTGGTGAGCACTTCCCCAATACCCTTACTGACAACGTCATAAAGTTTTGTGGATCCAGCAGAAAATTTACTAAGCTGTGGATGTTTGAATAAAAGTGTAAGTGCAAATTCACCCATGACATACTGCGAAGAGTAACACTGGTAATGGTATAACACTTATAATTCTGTCTGCAGAACTTACAGTAACATCACATGGAATACTTTTTTAAAGATACCATGTAAACACTTTCTTTCAGTTTCATGGGAGTTCAGTTCTGGTCAAGTTTTAAAGCAGCTGATGTTCACTGTGCATCATGCTGAATCAGTTCTATTAGACCAAGAGCAACGGAGGCATACCAAACAAAAGAAGAAAGTCTTAAGTAAAAATATGAAGCATTGCTCGCTCATATTGAAGTCACATCCAGAGCTGAGGTCATTCACACAAAAGCGAATCTCATAAATGAACTGGACTCAAGTTCTACTGAAACCACAACTAGAATGTTACTCAGAGGAAGAGCCAAGAAAGTTTCCTAGTCCATCACATATAAATGAACATGGACTACAAAACTACTGGAATGCTGAAATGACAGCGTAACAATTACAAACATATCTGTAGTGTCAAAAGCAGTTTCAATCTCCTTGAATGGCTCAGGTATGTATATATCTCAGTAACTCCTGATTGCCTTGGGGGAAGGGGGGGGGCGGGGGGGGGGGGGGCAGGCGGGACTGGGAGGGGCAGGTCTTTAGTGGGTTTAGTCATGCAAATAACTAACTTTACTTCCTGCTACCCCACAAGCTGGCTGAACCGAAAAGCAGACCTGCACATCCGAAGTCCACATACAGCCATGCCAAGTGCAACCCCGCTTCACGCTCTCTGCTAGTCTGCACAACTGACATGCAGCAAAGGGTTACTCTCCATAATCATGTAGCCCCGCTAACACACCAAATCAACACCCACCTTACCGAATTTTCTCGCCAGGTTTCTAGTTGACAGTGAGATTCATATTCGAGGCGAGGCTCTCGTGACCTGAAAAGACCTCACAGCCCAGCACTCAAACATGCAGGCTTCGCTACCCACAGGCACAGTAAAGCCTCTCTCTCTGTTCGCCATACATTGCAACCTCGCTGTCAGATCGCTCGCCAACCATTTGCCTCGATAACATCCAGCGAACGGCAAACCGACTCCATCGGATCTAAACTGAGAGCGGGCGAGCAGAACAACGAAGAAACTTACCTTGTTTAGCCACACTGATTTCACATGTTTCAACAGCTCCGTCCCTGGACAAGTTTTGATCTCAACTGCCTGGCCTGCTAGGCCCGAAACGATAGGAAAAGTTATTTCGGGTCAGCATACCGCAATGTCAGAATGACCTCATCTTACCTACTTCTCCGAGGTCAACCACCGCCGAGGTCGCGCGCAGTCCGCCGCGCACTCACAGTCTCGTCTGCTGTGCTGCGAGCGCTCGCTCGTTGTGACTTGCCGATCGCCTCTGTCTAGTCCCTTACAACAACATTCAAAAATGCTGTGTGCTGCCTCTGAATATCTTAAAACAACACCATTAGTACATTTTTTCAGTTCCCTTTTGTTTGCAGATTAGTGGAAGGTATAACTGCAAGTTATTCTTGAAGCGAGCGGGCCGACCGTCGAAACTATCTAGGTCAAAGTAAACTGGCAAGGTCACTGGGACACAGAAGCTTGGCCGGCAGTGCTTTCCTTGGGTCACGTAGGGTCCTCGGCTACAAAACCACTCCTTGGCTCTCTTGTAAATGTGTTAGACAAGAGAACACTTAATTCTTGTAAATATGTTCACCCCGTTTCACACAAAAGATGTAGTATTGCCAATAAATATGGCACTTTTTTCTTTGCGTAACACCACGCAAGGACACGTCACTGAGCCGCCGCGCACTACTTGATCGTCCTGCGACCCAAGTTGGTGGGTTACTGTAACGCCGCATCTCGACCATGATCACGACCCATCAGACGGACAATAATGACGGCATATAATTCGGTCTTCTTTTACCGTTTCCTTATTGTTTGTTTGTCACACGTTTGCAAACAGGTGCAAGAGGTGTGTGCACATCTGAGTGGTGCACAAACACTGACACACACACACACAGTTCAGGTCGAGGGGAAAGGTACGGTGTGCACAGCGGTCGTGCTGTTTGCAACATGCCAAATCTTGCCTTGACACAGTTTCGCCTGGGGTTGTGTAATTTTTATGCATTTTTACCCAGAGGTGTGAGATGGCTGGACTGATGGGAGCAAAGGGAAGGGACTGCCACTAAACTGAATTAGGCTACACGATGAGCGATTCTACATAGATCAAGTTGAACAAAACTGTAATTAGCCATGAACTTAAAAGCGACTGATCTGATTTCATCAAACGTTCGTAATGTGCTGCGTACGGAATGTTTTATGACAATTTCGGCGAGTCTTGCGCATTGACGTGACTATTGTGTTACTGTCAGTTTAGATCGTCGTTCTTCCACCGTCAGACGATTGTTACTCAAAAAAGGTGAAAACGTACAGTAGATTTGTAGAGATCTACATAGTTTCTACTAACTGAAAGGATTGTTCACTGCCGCCAATTGACATTTGCTGACCTTCATGGCAGTGCAGTTCGAATGCTCGGGATATCATCACACCAGATCTGTCTCTTGACGGGGGGGAGGGGGGGGGGTGCTTGTGTGTGTGTGTGTGTGTGTGTGTGTGTGTGTGTGTGTGTGTGTGTGTGTGTGTCCGCAGTAAACTTTAACGTTGTCATTTTCTCAGAATCTACAAACGGCGGAGGCACCAAACTTAGCGTACTGATAGACAGCCATAAGACCTTTCAAAACATATATTAAATTACCTTGACTCATGGTCAAGGTCATTAGAGTTGTCTGTTTAGAAATTTTGAAATACCGGAGGCATCAAACTTCGCATGATGATAGACATTGATAAGAACTTTACAAACATACCTGTGTTCAGTGACCTTGGGTCAAGGTCATGGCCATACAAGGTGTTTTGGGGAAACTTTAACATTGGCATTTTGTCAGAAACAACAAACAGCAGAAACACCAAACCTGACATGATATTAGACAGCAATGGGACTCAAGGTCAAGGTCATTAACACTGTTGTGAATTTTAACATTACCATCGCAGAAACTACAAATAGTAGAGGCGTCAAACTTGACATAATGATAGACATTGATAAGATCTTTACTGACGGATCTCATCCGAATGACTGACCCAAGGTCAAGGCCATACAAGCTGTTCGAGGGAAATTGTAATATTGCCATTTTCTTAGGAATCAAGAACACCAGAGAAACCTTACTTGACATGATGATAGATGGTGATGAGAACATTCTCTTCTATCATAAACGAGGGACATCCAGTTTGATCTGTCCTTTTGCAAGTTGGACCGTCGTCAGTTTCACGTGGTTTTACCTCGGGATACGTCAGCTCACGGATTCCTTTTTTTTTTTTGTGGAGATTCATATATACTCAACCTGTCCACTCCAGTTAAAGCTCGTGTCAAAATTCCACCATAAAAAATGTATGAAAGTACTCAGGCTGGCAAGTTATTCGATACTGTACAAACTCGAAAGCTGAATATACAAGAAGACAATGGCCTTTTTTTAGATACCTAACCAGATTTTTTTTCTGTATGTTTTATACTTGCTCTAAAAAAAAAATGTGTTATAGTTTTTGCTCTACGTATGAGGAAATCCCCGAAGTCCAATACCTGCACTGCGTGCACAGACTCACTGACGTAGGACGTACACGAAGCGAAGGTAATAAAATAGTAGTTTTATCTGAACGACTCCTAGTTGCCCCTGCCCCGCCGAGCCAGGTTATGTCACCTGACAGCGTGACCTTAAACGGGATGTTCATCCATTCACCAGATAATCACTCGTGCACGCACATCGTACTAACTTAAAGTGGAGACAAAGTGTGCCGGTCGTGACTCTTGTCGGACAGCTATCGCTTCCCTGTACTGAGCTGTGGGATATTTAAGCTCTCCAATGTAAGAAGTCGCAAATCTCACGTTGTCTAATTAGTTACATCGTGGGTTTTAAGACTGAGTACCAACAAGCAAACCTGAGGAAAGATACTGAAGCTTTCAACTTCATCTACGCGTTACGTTTCTAACAAAAGTGGTGGTGAAGAAGGAGCAGAAATAGGTTTTGTTTGTAGGTACACGGGTTCAGGCTATATCCACACAAAACAACAACAACAACAACCCCTCAATCTTTTCATATCGCATCTCGCGGACTAGTGTCGGACTGAAGGTCGTTACACCCTGAGATACATGCACTGGGAAACAAAGCAGTCTTTTACTTTCTCATGGCATTTTGTGTCCACCTAAATGGCCGCGTCCGAGTCTTGCACAGGTGTACACACACGTGTACTTGCAGAGAAGCAATTTGCACAGATTGCCTCTGCGTTAAAAACGAGTAGATAAGACAAGATAGATTTATTCGCTTCTTAGTTACAATTAAGAAGAATTAAGAAGAATTTGTTTTGCTCCTCTTAATAAAAACACATGTATACATAAGCATACCATGGAAATAAAAAAAAAAAAAAACCCGACATGCATGTATACATCATTACATTACATTACACATCAAAGACGTGACGATAACAAATTCAGCCTCGTTCAGTATTAGCATTGAACAAGCGTTTTATATGGAGATTAATGGAAGCAATTTGTTGTTGTTTTGTCATTTTTATCATATCGGTTGGTTTTACCGGCAATGTGGTCCTTGCCAATGTGGCATCTTGGTATCTCTGTCGAACTGAGCACATTTCGAAAACACTGTGGTGAAATAGTATGTCCCGGCTGAGATAATCAACTACTTTTTCATATTTTGTCAATCAGCAGGAAACGCTCTAACAATAGACTGTAAACATCGTGCAGAAAGACTCATTCCTGAGAAATCCACAGAAAACTGTGCGCTCATTAAGTTTGTCCTCATAAGCTGACTGGAGAAGACTTTTAATGAGCATCATTTGTCCCATCTACTCGCTCCATAACTAGGTATGTGGATCATCAGTACGGCCTTTGCATGTAGCCGTGGGTGGTGTTGTGTGAGTGTGACCCACGGTCACACGGCAGGCCGCCTGACGACTCTTGATAGCCCTAGGGATCTTGAGGGTCCGGACGTGGACCCCAGGGGCAGGGCTGACAGCGTTCCCAGCAGTGTGAACAGGCTATGAGCTCCATTCGTCACTCCGGCCCCAAGGCTTGAGCGTCAGGCCATGATGGTGGAAACAGTTATCATTTCTTCTGGCTAGACATCATCTTTGCCGACGGACATGGTGCTAAAATGAGCGAAATCTGTGTCGCCAGGTGTACTGCAGGCGGATTTTAATGAATGCCTCTCCGTGCAGCTGACATATTCCTGCATCCTACACGATTTGTATTTACTTCAGTTCCTGCATGAAGCAGAGAATTGACAAAATACACGTGGAAGACAAGTACAAACAAGCAAACAAACTCATAATGAAATATGCACGTAAATAAATGAATAAAAATGTTCAACAGTTTTATTATAGTGTATGTTTCCACGTTACTTTGGCAACCTGCAAGGTTTAGTCTTTTTGTTGTTGTTGTTATTTCTGGTTACATGTACATGTTTCCTGATGCTGCTCAACAAATAATGTTGATCATGTTCTTTTAGAGGCAACATCAGTACATGTATTTGTTTTGACTCCATCTGGTTCTATAGATATATCCAGCACCCAAACCCAAATCGGCCATCATGTAAGGGAAATGGGAATTTTCTGGGGGTTTTTGTTTGTTTATTTTTGTCAGGAGTGGTGTCACATGAAAGTTGTTAAACTTGCACAGCTATGTAGCAACTTTATCTCGTTTCTGCCAAACAAACTGCTTCATCTGAGATGAAATGAAAATTAATGCATTGGATTCATCGTTTAAGACGTTTCACAGACTACTGGACAGATGACGCCAAAAGACGCATAGCCTGTGCTTAAAAAAAATAAAAATTTTGAGTTCAAAAGACCTGAAAGTTTTTTAAAATAAACTGAAAGTTACAAGAAAAAGGGGGGGGGGGAGGTCAAATCGGAATGCTTGAACTGCGAAAAATGCAATTGAAGAGTTAACTTTGAACAAATCAAATAAAGTTGATCCTTTAACTTCAGAAACGTTATATATCAGCAGACATTTACAGAAAGGTCACTGAGTGAACATATTTTCTTGTGAAGGTTGGCGATGCACGAAATGTTCCTGAAACGCATTCCTCCAAAACTTTATGACATGATGTCATAGTTACTAGTTACAGACTTTCAGAGAACCGAGAAACGTGCAGTAGACTCACGTGCCACAGTTGTGACTGGACAGATTCGGTCAGCTGTCGCCTGGTCAGGTCAGGAACAAGGAATGCAGTGTTTATGGTTTGAGTGTCCGGCAAGTCTGCTCGTTTCCTCTGACTCATCAACCACGTCCACTTCCTGTATACGGACAATTGTTTGCTCTTCTTCTTGACAGCGGCACCTATAAGCATCAATAATAACATCTTCTTATTTGTTTTGTAAAGTAAACATTGTTTTTAGTTGCTTTATGCGGTGATTGAAAGTTTGATCGTAGCGTGATACATTCGAGACTGAGGCGGCGTGTCAGCCTTTTGCTTGAAATGAATGAAACATGTCTATCTGTACAAACAATATAATGCTGGCGGCAGAAGATCACCGGGGAGTTCCAGCGGGAGATTTACTGATACACTGTATGGTGCACAGGCGGATGACCTAGAAACACAGTACAGCGATCAGTGTTTATTTTGTGACTTTCTGACAATTACAACAACAAAAAATCTTAAATGGATAAATGATTCTTTTTAAGTAGTTGTTGTTATTTAATTCTGAAATGGAGTTGTTCGGTCTCGTTGGTTCGTTTGGGTTGGTTTGGTTCATTTTAGTTCAGACCTTGTTTTCAAGTATCCGATTAAATCAAAGTGGTTCTTGGTATTTTCTCGCCGAATTTATTTTGTACTTGGCTTGTTCTACTTTCCTTTGATTTTGATTTTTCTCAGCTGGATCACGTTTAGAAATGTTGTACCTATTGCAAATCTGGTTAATACCTCCTACTGTTGCCGTTTTGAAACTTTGCACATTGTAAATCTAGTTAACAAATATTGCCGGTTTGAAATGTTAGTTAAACACTGTAAATCTGGTTAATAACTCCTACTGTTTCTATGTTTTATATTGCCGTTTTGAAATGTTATACCTTGTAAAAGCTGGTTAATAACTCCTGCTGTTTCTAAGTCTTAAATTGCTGCAGTGTACATTCTATATTGAAGTGAACAGGTGACAATACTGAATCATCCCAATGAATCACTGTAAAAAATATGGCCGACATACCTGTGCTTTGGATTCAACCCTCCCTGAAGAGACTGGCAAAACAAATAATGTTCTTGGTACGTTGAGGTGTTCGGCGCAGGACAATCAGGAAGAACAGTCATTACCTCCAGAGCTAATCGGTGCTAAAGAAACCTAACTCACAAATAACACACGTTCACGATTCCTGCATTACTCATTTCTTCCTGAGGCCATGGTCACTCGCTGATCAGTTCCAAACGTGCTGCACGTGCACGGCACATACACCTCTGACATTGACCCCTGACTTTTGGGCCAGACAAATAATGACGAATCTTACTCATGCGGACGCAGAATCTAATGATTGGCCGTCGGCAAAGAATGAATCGTTCTCCAGAATTAGCGGCGATTAGTACAAACTGGCATCGCATGGCGTCTAACCTTGACATTTGGTATTCAATTTCAATTTCAATTATTGTTTATTGTGTTGGGCCGCCAGCCCGTTCACACGGGGAACACATGAACATACATGCGGGCAATGCAGTACATGAGGGGGAATACAATATGTTTAACTGTCAGTTTCAGGTACATAATCTATGAAAGACTGTCTTGACTGGAGAGCATGATATATGTACATTGCCGTTTTCTTAAAGGGTAAGGCAAGTCAAGTGCAATGTTGGGTTTAGGGGATAGATAGTGATGTCCTAGACGGCTGCAGCCCAAAAGATTTGAACATGAATAACACCATTCAGCATTTATCACACCAAACGGCAGCCGAAATGCGATACCATGGAGGCTGCCATGTTGATCCTAGCAGTGACGTCACTCCACCACTCAGCAGCAGACGACAATAAGCTGGCACACTCTCTGTGCGTGCAGGTGTGCCTGCTACACGTTTTAGGCGTGCTATTTCTGGCTCGTATACACACTTTGCTTATTTCCTGAAAGTTAGAATGGATTTGGGGATAGTTCTTTATAATTTCGAGCCAGAATATTCTGAGGAAGACTTCAGTAAGGGGTCGGGCAGAAAACAGTGGGGACGATGGGGAAGAGCCGATTGATGCGTGTTTGACAAGTGAAGCAGCAACATCGTTCGCAAAAGCGCCAGTGAAACAATCCGGGGTAAAATGATCTCCACAAACGAGGTCAGTCTCGATTGTTTCAGGCGTATTCCTGCACTCGGCGGGGCAAGCGATCGTTCTTCAAGGTCTCCAACCATTTCGCACATAACCTCCGTTTTTCCTTTGATTTGTTTAGATTCGGAAATTTAAAAAAGCTTTGGTGGCTTCCATCTGCATTCTTACACATGCCCTGTTTGCTGAAACAACCAAACGCTTTGCACTGTGGCATCTCGAACACAAAATAATACTCTGGAACAACCCGCTCAAAGCGGGCACTGCCGACAGTGGTGGTGGAGTGACGTCACCGTCAGCACCTTTCCCGTCTCATTCGCGAAAGAGCGCGGCAACATGGCGCAGCCCAGGAACCGAAAGCAGAGGGTGTTTTCGGCGCATTTTTGAGTAAATGGTACTTTGTTCACGAAAACTTTTGCTGTCTAACAGCTTAGGACCTCAATATCTGTCATTTAAACCCAGTAGTGCTCTTGACTTGCCGTACCCTTTAACTAATGCTTCGTTTTGAAGAAGAGACTCCAGCAGATTACCTGACTTGTACTTCAGACATTTGGTATTGTGAATGTAGCATATCACTACAGCAAACAAACCGGTACAGAAAAAACCTACCAGTCAATAAATTAGTTAATCAACCAATCAATTCATCAACCAATCAATTCATCGATTCGATCAAAATGACGACCGATTAATCAAGTAAGTGATCAATATATTGTTTTTGCTGGAACTGTTTAATGTGAACCTAACATGAGTGACTCGGACAATCTTGTTTTTCTTTGTTGGTGGTGCAACTGATTAGGTACAAAAAGCAAATAAAAGCGACATAAAAGGGACAGAAACCACTTAACTTTCACAAAGGACGGCACAGGTCAACGTTTCGGCTTTCGCCTTCCTCAGGACACAAACAAATGGGACATAACCTCAACAAACAAAGAAAAGGTAACTCTGCGGACGTACTGACATACACGGCGCGGGAAAAAAATTAAAAAAAAAATTAAAAAAAACAAAAAAACCTGGGCGAGAAAAGGGCCAGAAAACAATAGTAAAAAACTATAGTAAAAATATCACAACACCCATCCTTTGGTGACAGAAGACCATGGACTGTGTGTGAAAAAAAAAAGTGGGGCAGAAAAAAACAGAAAAGAATAGTAAAAAAAAATAGCAGACATCACAACACCCATCCTTTGGTGACACAAGACCATGGACTGTGTGTGAAAAAAGTTCAGAGGGTTATGTTACGGCTTTTCGTTCAAACCACCCGGGGCCTGGCTTCCCAGGCGCTGAATAATATGCGACTCCATAACACGTCTGTCAGTGGCGTCGCCGTGCATAAGCCACAGGCCAGTTACTGTCATATTTAAGATGGAGTGGCCTGCAGAGTTGAAATGCACGGCAACGGGTTTCATTCTGTTGTGTCTGGTGTCTGCGATATGTTCAGCAAAGCGTGTTGCCAGGCTACGTCCAGTTTCCCCAACATACAGTTTGTGACATGCGGTACAGATGATGACATAGATGAGATTGATACTGTCGCATGTGAAGTGGCGTTTGATGGTCATGTATCCTTTGGGGCCCTTGACAGGGGATTTGGTCTAGTGGTTAAGGCATCCGACTTCGGATCCTGAGCTGCCAGGTTCGAGTCCCCGGTGGGCAGGAATATGGTGGGATTTTTCCTTACCATATCGAGTCAAATCCATGTGGAGACTCGTTTACGGTGCCTGTCTCGCCTTCGTGTACACATGCACGCACATACATCAAGTGTGCACGCTAAAAATCCCACGTTCATCTTTCGAAGAAGAGTAGGCTGTGGCCGGTGTCGTGGTAAACAGAAATACTGTCGCACGCACCATAGTGAATAGCAGGGTGGAGGTTTGCACATAAAGTAGCGCTTAGCGGCAGCAGGCTTTCACTGCTTCGTCCTCCAGCCCTGCGGCGCCGTGAGCATTTCAGCAGAGATGGATATGTGCGCCGAGGAGAAGTCTACCATACCATACCAAGTCACTGTTGAGACATGAGAGCAAGTCTTGCAATTTTGTTTTTTACATGGAGTTGTACCAGGGGGTAGGGATTGGTGGGGCCTGACACTGGCGCGAACCAGAAGGTCTCGTAAGTCAGTGTCCCTCTTGTAAGCAACAAGAGGTGGGGTGTGGAAGGTCTGTCCAACTGTGCAACTCTTTGACAGAATATGCCAGTTGGACATGATGATACGTTTGACTGGTAGATTGTGAGGATGAAACAGGATGGAGAAAACAGGACGTTCCTGGGCAACTGTATTGGAAGAGGTGTTAGGATAGTGGTGTGTTGTAACTCTCAAAAGGGCTGCATCGATGATGGTTTGGGGATAGCCCCTCTTTACAAAGAACCGTGACATTTCAACTGAACGTTCTTGAAAATCCTCTGAATCTGAACAAAGCCTCTTAAGGCGAAGGAACTGAGAATATGGGAGACTGTGTTTGGTAGCAGGACTGTGTGATGAATCGTAATGCAGGTATGCATGTGAGTCCGGCTGTGGGCTTGTACCGCACTGAGGTGGAGAGTGAACCGTTGTGAAGATTTACTGTGATGCCAAGAAAGTTGATTAGGTACAGTTCTGGATTTGAAACCAGAAGAAAATGTCGAATGCAAATGGTTGTTTAACTTCTAGATGTCCTTATATGTGTCTGACCCTGGTTTTACAGAGCTGCGTCAGCATTTTAAAAGTTGTTTCTCTATAGAGAAACAACTTTATAAGATGGGGCAGATTTCGCTACGCGCAGCAGCAAGTTTCAGTGATAACAAGGAGAAACGGCCCCGTCCTACAAAGTTGTTTCTCCAAATTTCATTTTATTTTGTCTGTTTTGTTGTTATTGTTGCCGGTTCTCCCCTCTCCATGTTCTACCAATGACACTAGATCCTCTACGACCTCGACCGATTAGTCACGTGACTGGGGGTGGGGCCGGGTGGGGGGAGAGCGAGAGAGAGAGAGAGAGAGAGATTGGGTGGGTGGGTGTTTAGGAGTTTAACGTCCTTTTCCACCACGTAAGGGTGATATCAAAGACGGGGCAACGAGAGAAAGGCCAGCACAAATATTTGGCCCAAGCCGGGATTCGAACTCTCGACCCGAGCATTGAAAGTCCAACGCTCTACCATTCGGCTACCCTGGCTCCCCAGAGAGAGAGAGAGAGAGAGAGAGAGAGAGAGAGAGAGACGTCAGTTCCGCGAACTAAACATTTTGATGTCAGCCTCCAGCACTGCCATCGTCTGAGGAAGCTTGTTTATGTCTTGTGATTTACCTGTTGGCTTTGTGGCTTCCCCGATTGAATTATTTTTCACATGAAATCTGGAAGATCTAGAGGGCTGGTGAAATGTCGGAGACAGTGACGATACTTGCTTATTTTGTCTGGGAACTAAGCGTTTGACGTCAGCTTCACACTGGTGGTATGACAGATGATGCTTGTGCATGTCTTGTAATTTCCCTGTTGCTTTTGTGACTTCCCTGGCTGAACTAATTTTTACATAAAATCTGGAAGATCTAGAGGGCTGGTGAAACATGGACTAGAATACCTTGTATTGTACTTATGAAATCGAAAATTTGGAACTCTTTTGACCGGTGCTTTTCGCAGAAACTTGAAAAAGTTATGTTTATCTAAAAGTTCAGTTATTCTAAATGCTAAAGCTATAATAGTGCAGTAGTTCCTGTCATATGTGCAGTTGTCACACTAGACAAAAACGCCGAGATGATAAGTAATTTGCAGTAGTCTTTTCATAGATATTTGATCTTATGTGCAAACCACCCCTACCCCGAAAATATTTTTTTTACACAAAACCAGTCAGAGCTACAGAGCTGTAGCACGAATACAGGCAGTGTGATTGGGTGAACTTCCAAAGTGTAGAAAATGAAGGAATTTGAACAACTTTTTCGAAAAAATTCGAAACACGACCGATTTTTTAAAATCGGCGATAACTCTTCTGAAAATGCGGCAGGCTAAAAATCGTGAAAGGTAGGTCTGGAGAAGGTGATTTCCCATTTTATCTCAAAGTAAAAAGGCCTCCATCGAGGTGGTTTAGGAGATAGCCATCATTACATCCGTCCACACACACACACACACACACACACACACACACACACACACACACACACACACACACACACACACACACACACACGTCTCACAACTCCCGCCAAAAAGAACGCAGCAGCATAGTGTGCACGTCAAGTGTCTATGACGCAGGTTTCGTTACGTCACTATGTGCGTGAAAGTATTATTGTGTGGAGAAACGTCACAGTCTTGTTTTGTATCACTGAAACTTGCTGCTGCGCGTAGCAAAATCTGCCCCGTCTCATAAAGTTGTTTCTCTATAGAGAAACAACTTAAACAAAGAGGAACGGCCCCGTCCTACAAAGTTGTTTCTCCAAACTTCATCAGTTTTATTTTGTCTTTGTAATTATTGTTGCCGGTTCTCCCCTCTCCAAATTCTACCAATGACCTCGACCGATTAGCCACGTGACTGGGGGTGGGGCCGGGTGGGGGAAGAAGGGAGGGAGAGAGAGAGAGGCGCAGAGAGAGACGGTGGGTGGGTGGGTGGGTGTTTAGGAGATTAACGTCCTTTTCCCCCACATAAGGGTGATATCAAAGACGGGGCAACGAGAAAAAGGCCAGCACAAATATTTGGCCCCAGCGGCCAGGATTCGAACTCTCGGCCCAAGCATTGAAAGTCCAACGCTCTACCATTCGGCCACCCTTGCTCCCCAGAGAGAGAGAGAGAGAGAGAGAGAGAGAGAGAGACGTCAGTTCCGTGATCTAAACATTTGACGTCAGCCTCAGGCAGGTCGTCGTACAGAGAGAGAGAGAGAGAGATGACGTCAATTCCGTGAAGTAAACTTTCGACGTCAGCCTCTAGCACTGAGATCGTCTGAGGATGCTTGTTCATGTCTTGTGATTTCCCTGTTGGCTTTGTGACTTCTCCGACTGAATTATTTTTCACATGAAATCTGGAAGATCTAGAGGGCTGATGAAATGTCGGAAGCAGTGGCGATACTTGCAGATTTTGTCTGCGAACCAAACATTTGACGTCAGCCCCACGCTGCTCGTCTGACAGATGATACTTCTACATATCTTGTGATTTCCTTGTTGCTTTTGTGACTTCCGTGACTGAATTAATTTTGACATAAAATCTGGAAGATCTAGAGAGCTGATGAAACGTGGACTTAAGTGCCTTGGTTTGTACTTACGAAATTGCAAAATTGGAACTTTTTTGACCCTGCGCTTCTCGCAGAAACGTGAAAAATGTGTTTATCTAAAAGCTCTGTTATTCTTAATACTAAAGCTATAATAGCGCAGCAGTTCATGTCATATGTGCAGTTGGCACAAGTGACAAAAATACCGGAATGATGAATAATTTGAAGGAGTCTTTTCATAGATATTTGGCCTTATATGCAAACCACCCCTACCTCGGAAATATTTTTCTTACACAAAACCTGTCAGAGCTACATAGCTGTGCTACGAAAACAGGCAGTATAATTGGATGATCTCCCCAATTTCTGAAAATGAAGCCATTTGAACATTTTTTTCGAAAAAATTCGTAACATGACCGATTTTTAAAAATCGGCGATAACTCTTTTGAAAATGCAGTAGGCTAAAAATCGTGAAAGGTAGGTCTGGAGAAGGTGAATTCCCAATTTATCTCAAAGTAAAGAGGCCTCCAACGAGGTGGTTTAGGAGATAGCCATCATTACATCCGTCCACACACACACACAGACACACGTCATTCCCGCCAAAAAGAACGCAGCAGTAAAGTGTGCACGTAAGGTGTCTATGACGCAGATTTCGTTACGTCACTGTGTGCGTGAAAGTAAGTATTGTGTGGAGAAACGCCACAGTCTTGTTTTGTATCACTGAAACTTGCTGCTGCGCGTAGCAAAATCTGCCCCGTCTCATAAAGTTGTTTCTCTATAGAGAAACAACTTAACAAGGAGGAACGGCCCCGTCCTACAAAGTTGTTTCTCCAAACTTCATATTATTTTGTCTGTTTTGTTGTTATTGTTGCCGGTTCTCCCCTCTCCAAGTTCTACCAACGACACTAGATCCTCTACGACCTCGACCGATTAGCCACGTGACTGGGGGTGGGGCCGGGTGGGGGAAGAAGGGGGAAAGAGAGAGAGAGAGACAGAGATAGAGGGTGGGTGGATGGGTGTTTAGGAGTTTAACGTCCTTTTCCACCACAAAAGGGTGATATCAAGGACGGGGCAACGAGAAAAAGGCCAGCACAAATATTTGGCCCCAGCGGCCAGGATTCGAACTCTAGGCCCAAGCATTGAAAGTCCAACGCTCTACCATTCGGCCACCCTTGCTCCCCAGAGAGAGAGAGAGAGAGAGAGAGACGTCAGTTCCGTGAACTAAACATTTGCCGTCAGCCTCAGGCAGGTCGTCATACAGAGAGAGAGAGAGAGAGATGACGTCAATTCCGTGAACTAAACTTTTGACGTCAGCCTCTAGCACTGAGATCGTCTGAGGATGCTTGTTCATGTCTTGTGATTTCCCTGTTGGCTTTGTGACTTCTCCGACTGAATTATTTTTCACATGAAATCTGGAAGATCTAGAGGGCTGATGTAATGTCGGAAGCAGTGACGATACTTGCAGATTTTGTCTGTGAACCAACCATTTGACGTCAGCCTCAAGCTGCTCGTCTGTCAGGTGATACTTCTTCATATCTTGTGATTTCCTTGTTGTTTCTGTGACTTCCGTGACTGAATTAATTTTGATATAAAATCTGGAAGATCTAGAGAGCTGATGAAACGTGGACTTAAGTGCCTCGGGTTGTACTTACGAAATTGCAAAATTGGAACTTTTTTGACCAGCGCTTCTCGCAGAAACGTGAAAAAATGTGTTTATCTAAAAGCTCTGTTATTCTTAATACTAAAGCTATAATAGTGCAGTAGTTCATGTCATATGTGCAGTTGGCATAAGTGACAAAAATACCGGAATGATGAGTAATTTGAAGGAGTCTTTTCATAGCTATATTTGGCCTTATATGCAAACAACCCCTACCTCTGAAATATTTTTCTTACACAAAACCTGTCAGAGCTACATAGCTGTGCTACGAAAACAGGCAGTATAATTGGATGATCTTCCCAATTTCAGAAGATGAAGCCATCTGGACATTTTTTTCGAAAAAATTTGTAACATGACCGATTTTTTAAAATCGGCGATAACTCTTCTGAAAATGCGGCAGGCTAAAAATCGTGAAAGGTAGCTCTGGAGAAGGTGAATTCCCATTTTATCTCAAAGCAAAAAGGCCTCCAACGAGGTGGTTTAGGAGATAGTCATCATTACATCCGTCCACACACACACACACACACACACACACACACACGTCACTCCCGCCAAAAAGAACGCAGCAGCATAGTGTGCACGTCGAGTGTCTATGACGCAGATTTCGTTACGTCACTGTGTGCGTGAAAGTAAGTATTGTGTGGAGAAACGTCACAGTCTTGTTTTGTATCACTGAAACTTGCTGCTGCGCGTAGCAAAATCTGCCCCGTCTCTTAAAAACAAGACTGTGACGTTTCTCCAGACAATACATACTTTCACGCACACAGTGACGTAACGAAATCTGCGTCATAGGCACCTTACGTGCAACTTTGCTGCTGCGTTCTCTTTGGCGGGAGTTGTGAGACGTGTGTGTGTGTGTGTGGGTGGGTGTGGGTGCGTGCGTGCGCGCGGATGAAATCGTGGCTATCCTAAACCACCTCTTTGAAGGGCTTTTTACTTTGTGATGGAAAGGGCATCCATATGCTCCAGAGGTACCTTCCATGATTTTTCTCTTGCTGTATTTTTAGACGAGTTATCACCCATGTACAGAAATCAGTCATGTTACGTTTTCAAATTGTTGAAATGCCTTTATTTTCTAGAATTCGGAAGCCCGCCCAATTATTCCGAATGGCCTCGAAGCACGGCTGAGTAGCTCTGACAAATTTTGTGTAAAAAAAAATATTTCTGAGGTAGGGGTGGTTTGCATACAAGGCCAGATATCTATAACAAGACTCCTTCAGAGTACTTATCATTCCGGCATTCTTGTCACGTGTGACAGCTGCACATATGCCAGGAACTACTGCACTGTTATATAGCTTTAATATCAAGAATAACAGAGCTTTTAGCTAAACCTATTTTTTAAGGTTCAGCGAGAAACACCAGTCCAAAAAGTTCCAATCTTGCGATTTCGTAAGTACAGTTCAATGTATTCAAGTTCACGTTTTACCAGCCCTCTAGGTCGTCCACATTAAATGTAAAAATTAATTCTGTCGCTGAAGTCACAACAGCAACATGGAAATCACAAGACATAACCAAGCTTTCTTTTTCAGACGACCTGCTTGAGGCTGACGTCAAACGTTTAGTTCACGGAATGGACGTCATCTCTTTCTCTCTCTCCAAAGATGCTAGAGCCGCTATAGCGTAGTGGATCTAGTGTCTTTGGTGGGCCTTACAGACTTGAAGAGAGAAAGGAAAATAAAGAAAAAAACCCACCGGCAACAATAACAACAAAACACTTAACAGACAAAATAGCATGAAATTTGGAGAAACAACTTTATGGGATGAAGCCACTGATTTCCTCATTGGTTTTATTTTACTGATATTGAAGCTAAAACAGGTTAAATATACTGAGGATTTATCATTGCTTATCTAGTTGGCGCACACAAGAAATAAAAAGTATGACGTGCAGTTAACCCGCGGCGGGAGGGGGGAGGGTGTCAAAGGCAGGAGAGGGATGCACTCTACCACACGGATCCTGAGCTGCCTGGTTCGAATCCCTGGTGAGCAGGGATTTTGTTGGATTTTTCCAGCATGCAGTCTGTCTTTCCCTCATGTACACACACACACACACACACGTACACAATATCAAGTGAGCACGTTAAAGCCGAGATCCCGTTTGACGGAATGGAACACAACCACACATCATGCATACAGGGGGGAAAACTGGGTGGCACTGTACAATGGCGACGCGCTGCACACCTCCAGGGGGGGGGGGGGGGGGACGGAGAGCAACCCGAATTTGCCAGCAATGGGAGAATTAAAAAAAAAACAAAAAAAACATAAGAAACTGTGTCGTCACACTAGGTGTTTCATTTCTCGCACGCGGCACAGGGAAAGCTGGTCCGGGAGTAGAGCTTGAGAGATTAGGTATGCATCATGACGCGGAAACGCTGTACACGTGAGGGTCGAACGAGTGATGTCTGTTGTTAGCGAGCATGATGCACACCTCAGCCCGGCAGGCGGCGCTCTGTGACATTTACAGCAACTTGAACCGACCACCCTCCACAGGCATTGGACACCACAATAACAATAACAATCACAACAACGCACGCGAAATAGTAGAGCGTTGGATCTGAGTTTGAATCCCGGCTGGGGCCAAATATTTGTGCTGGCCTTTTTCTCGTTGCACCGCCTTTGAACTGAAATCACCCAAACTTGGCGGAAAAGGACGTTTACCTCCCAAACACCCACCCTCACCTTGTCTTAAGTGACCATCATCCGTCAGTTCGTATATCTCTGAAACCGGCTGGCCTTCTTACTGAGCTTGCAAATGTATCATAATATTAACTAATAATCCTTCAAAGCGGGTTCTCCACAAAGTTCCGCCTAATGTTATTTTCTGTCTCTGTCAGTTTTCTAGTTTAAAATGAGTTTCGTCCTTGTTGTTGTTGTTGTTGTTGTTTTAAGATATGCAATTATGCTGTTTTGGTTGTATTTACATAAATACATAAATAGTTGGTTCAGTTGTTTGCGAGTTTATTTCATTGGTTGTTTATTAATTGGTTTGCTTGCTTCGGCTCGTGTGCGAAGTGAAGGACATGATATGGCGTTTCACAGCCGACTGACAGCACATTGAGATGAGCGTATAGTTCAGCGCTCAGCCCTGCGAAGAATCACGTGTTCTCCGTTTGCACAGCACGCAGCGGGGCACCTCACTTTCGAGTTGAAATATTCGGGCTGAGTTCTGACTTGTGTAGGACTGTTGTCAACACTGAGTGCAGTTGGGTGGTGTGACATTTACATCCGGGCGGCCGGCAACGGCCCAGGGACAGTGGCGGGACAAGAGACTGTACACGCAAGACAGTGGCCTGAACAACAACAAACATGGCACAAGGGGGCGACAAGCAGGTCTGATTTGGCCAATTACCACCATGTAGCCCCTGGACAGGACCAGGTGACGACACTCGCCACAATCGCCAGTCTTGTGCCTGTCCATCATCAGACCACACCCCGCATGCCTCAAGTCAGTGGTAAAGATCAGAAACAACAGACAAGCAGCAGGCCGGCCACTGAACAGTCCATCCGATATAGCACCGCATGCAGTTCCAGTACTGTGCTGATGAAGCGAATTGTACTCCGATTCTTTGTTGCTGTTAGTGTTGCTGGTGTTGTAGTTGATGATGTTGTTCTTGCAGTTGTTCTTGTTGTTGTTGGTGGTGGTGGTAGTGGTGGTGGTGGTGGTGGTGGTGGTGGCCCTTGCATCTTGTTCAACAACGGCTGTCTCGGTTCTTTCTTACATACTGACCTTCCTTATCATAACTATTATTATCATTATTGTTATTCAGTGTTGTTTTTCAAAATAAATATGATGCAAATATAGGTTCCCGTGCACATCTCCCCTCCGACAATGCACGAAACAAACATAAACAAACAAGTCAATATGCAAGATAGTATCCGGCAGATCATTAACTTACCATGCAGTGAATATGCCCTACCATTTCAGCTGTTTGAATGGTTTCTGCCTTAATTAACAAACTCTCGCGCAACTCAGTTTAAACTGGGAATAAGGTGTTGAGTTGACGAGTGAACACGAAATTAACTTGATCAGCCCGTATCGCATTCTTGAAACCAGTTTCTGTTTCGTTCCGTACGAATTGTCTGTTCGCATTATTTATGCACAACAGCCCAGCAGCAATGTCAAAAAAGTGTGTCACTTTCAGTCGGTGTTATCTATGTAGCTACGCCAGGTCAAGGATATGTCTGAATATGACGTCATCTCTAACACCATTTGTAAAGACGAGGACAAAATACACAAAGTCGTTCGAGTGGTATCTTGTGTGTGTGCGTGCGTGTGTGTGCACGGTGCCGCGTGCCTGCCTGTCTGTGTACGTGCGTTAGTGTGTGTGTGTGTGTGTGTGTGTGTGTGTGTGTGTGTGTGTGTGTGTGTGTGTGTGTGTGTGTGTGTGTGTGTGTGTGTGTGTGTGTGTGTGTGTGTGTGTGTGTGTGTGTGCTGCATCTGGCGGTCCGTACAAAGAGCAGGTAGTTTAAGACGCCTGATTCAAACTTTAACCGATAATCCTTTCAGCCCTGCCTAGGGAATGAAACAATATGAACAAAAGCTTAACTAAAAATACAAACAATTTTAAAATACAGGTAAACAAACATTTTCAATACGAGAAAATTACGAAATGTAGCTGACCCAAAGCAAAGGTTTTTGTTTCTGTTTTTGCTTTTTTAAACGCTTTGGACATAACAAATTATGCGTATGAAAAGCTGACTTACTATTTTTATTGACAGATTTTGGAAATAAATGCGTTTATAGTTTATCCCGACTTGCACCGTACAATGGACATTCAAAACAAAATGAAATTAACACAAACGATTCTCGGGCTCTTTTAATTCCATATTTTTGACCTTTGTACCCCAAGACTGCTGAGACCAAAACTTCGTCAAAGCAAAAACAAGTTTATCAGATGACAACTGTTTCACAAACGGTTCTAAACCTTTTTTTTTTTTTTTTTTTTTCCTTTCTTTCTTTTACTCAGTCTTCCGGTGTAAACAAAATCTACGGATTTAAGATGAAAAGCAAAGAATGATGGGCGTAATCCATCGTCTCCTGATTTTGATGTGGCAAGACTGATTTCTTTTTATATATCAAGTACATTCTGAAAACTTCCAACACGGGAACGTGAGTAGCAGCATGAGCGCGCGGCCAGTCAGTGTACTATACGCCCAGTGTACTATACGGCCAGTGTACTATACGGCCAGTGTACTATACGGTCAGTGTACTATACGGTCAGTGTACTATACGGCCAGTGTACTATACGGCCAGTGTACTATACGGCCAGTGTACTATACGGCCAGTGTACTATACGGTCAGTGTACTATACGGCCAGTGTACTATACGGTCAGTGTACTATACGGCCAGTGTACTATACGGTCAGTGTACTATACGGTCAGTGTATTATACGGTCAGTGTACTATACGGCCAGTGTACTATACGGCCAGTGTACTATACGGCCAGAGTGTACTATACGGCCAGTGTACTATACGGCCAGTGTACTATACGGCCAGTGTACTATACGGTCAGTGTACTATACGGCCAGTGTACTATACGGCCAGTGTACTATACGGTCAGTGTACTATACGGCCAGTGTACTATACGGCCAAAGTTTCGCTGCCTGTGCACGACCGCGTGAACGTTCCAGAAAGATGGCTGCTGATGGACGTGCATTGTGGCACCTGCCACTTTCATGTCACTGAGTTAACCCTTTCTAACCTACAGTTTGCCAGCCTCATTAACAGACGGGTTTATGGATGTTACATCACGTTTGAGGGCCAGACTGTGACTTTGTTAGCTGATGCCCAGTAAAATCAGAAGCCGGGTTGATTTCGGGACATGCCATCTGACTACGTATTGTAGAGCGAGTTGTTCGTCTAGTTGTACTCTGCTCACTTGTAACAGCTGTCAACACGGCGCCCTGCCGGACTAGTGGTCAGTAGGACTCGTGAGATAACGACAAGCCGGCGATCTGCTGACCACGCGGGGTCACTGACTGATCCAGATCCCAGTTACTGACCAGCCTCACCTCAGTCACACACACTGCGCTTCAGAAATATGGAAAGCTGGACCCCCCCCCCCCCCCCACACACACACACACACACACTCCCCGGCCACTCCTCACCCCGACCCCTTCTTTAACTCTCAAGTTCAAGTTAATGTCTCTATGTTCATAATGAATTCTGACTGAAGAGGAAATTGCCGTTTATTAAGCTCTAAGGCTGTTTGCCAAATGAATAGATGTTCCTGTGAGCCACTGCCACTATTTTCCAGACTTACGGCTTCTGATCAGAGATATATATGACTTTCTTTGGCAAAACGCTTCCATACCTGTACTACACGTCGATCGACAAAGTCGCCAAAAATAGCCATTGACCAATCAGCGCTGTCTTTTTTGTTTTCAGTCCGCAACCACATCATGTATGCGGTACGCTTCAGTCTACGTAGGTAGAACAACATATCCGCCAACAAGAGTCAACACAATGGTTTAGATGCTGTATTCAGTATATTGTGACCCAAGTGACTAATTCTGATGCACAGATTAAGCGCATTTCATAAAAAGTTTTCCACAGCGTTGTTGTATGCCTGACAAACGTAGTGAGACTAACTTTTTGGTTTTGCCTAGACCGAGAGCAGACAGTATGACATATCGACCAGGCACATGATAGTATGTGGCACCGCTATGGCTTCCTCTTAGCCGCCTCTGTTATCTTTCAGCCCACAAAACCCAAAAATGCATTTTTCAAAAATTCACTACAAGTGGTTTGTCGTCGTACACGACGCGCGACTAACGGTGTCATCGTTGCACGAATGACGCGATTGATATCCTGATCACACTTGTACAGAAAACGTGACTAATATCATACTCGTGCATGTATGAAACGCGAGTGATATCCATAATTTGTACTATACTCGGACATGTACGCGACTGGTATCCATCTGCTCGTACATGATACGCACGCGAATGATATGCTCGTCAGTGCAGATATGAAATGCGACTATATCATACTTGTACATAAAACGTGACCGATATACTGGTAACGCGAATGTCATCCTCGTTGTAAAGTGAGACGACAAAAGCGCTGAGTCAGAAGCATGTGCAGATCGATAACTGACCAGTGGCCGCGAAGTGTATCTGTACGCTCACCAGCCCAGCGCCTCTCCGGGGTCAGCCTGGCCAGTTCATTACTACGCAGACTTGAGTAAGATTGACGTGCGAGGCCACTGACCTGACACTGTACACGCAGTGTGACCTCTTTGACGACTTTCAACTATGCTATTTCTCGCTACCCGGTGGATATTCAGAAAAACTGAAGAAACGAAAGGAAAAAAACAACAACAACAAAACCCCGAACACTTATGGATATGTTAGAGGTCGTGTGTCTTTCAATAAAGACAATTGTTGTCTATTCCAATAACATAATTTCAGTCAAGTGTAATATCGAAATCTCCAGCAGCCGAAATTTAAACAGCATCTAAAGGTGCAGTCATGTGTGCAGCAACATCACGGCAATATTCCGTCAGTTGCAACAGCACATTTACACTTTACAGTATAGACAACAAATAATTAAATTGTTTCTTGACGCTGTTGTCGCCAGCTTCCAGATCCACTTCCCTAGAACAGATGGAAACCAAATTTTCAACATTCAGATTCAGATGTTCAGTTGAAACTAGACTGAAAAACGATTAGTTTTCTGACTTACAGGGCCACGCTGGGGCTTTGGTAAAAGCCACTGTCCTCGACATTAATTTTTCTATTCCTAACGGTTTTCCAACCCCCCCCCCCACACACACACACACACTTTTTTTGTTTTTTTTTTTTTGGCATCCGTTCTATATGGGGGAAGGGAAGCAGCTCCTCATGCCTTAAGCTGAGCTTAATTGCCTCTCTTGAGCTGCCCTAGCTACGGTAGGCATAAGCTGGTTTTACATAGCATTTCAACAGTCCTGTGACCTTGACCCCTGTTCAAGTTTAAGCAAAACGAATTGGCTTCTTTGCAGTCCGATAATGAATACACACACACCAAAACTGGTGTTGACTGGTTCAGCTGTTCTTAAGATGCCGCTTTGCAGAAATACTGATTCCGTCTCTCCGTCTCTCTCTCTCTCTCTCTCTCTCACACACACACACACACGCACACGCCGCACACACACACACACACACACACACACACACACACACACACACACACACACACCTGTGTCCTCATCAGTGGTCTGCTCGTGTCATCATGGTCTGTCCAGGAAGTTTCCCTTCTACTGGCAGGTAGCAAGTCGGAAGACCAGCACCTGAAAGCGCAGTGCTTGTACTCAGCATGAAGATCTCTTTCAGCCGACCAGCCGAGTGACCGGGTAGTTGGAAAGGTGAGTAGCCGGTCATGGGTTAGCGGTGACCACAGCGAGTACAGCCAGTACAGCATGCATGATGACCTACCAGTGGGGTCAGGACGAGTTCACTGCATGCCACTGTACAACCAGCAGTGCACGAGTTGCGTCGGCCGCCATGGCTCAGAGGTTCGTGCCGTTGCAGGCAAAGTGGGAAAGGGAGCAGCACTTTCCATAATGTGTCCCATTCCAAGATTACTAGGCTGCTTCCCAGACGAGTGCTGTTGGAACAGTTACCGTCGCCTGTACGTACGAACCTGAAACAGTAAGCGACCTTGGTGACTGTCGACGCATGCATCTTAGACTGTGACGTTCAGCCGGGCTCGGTTTAGCCTCAGTGGATGAACAGCAACAAGCTCGTGTTAAACGCAGACAAAACAGAGGTAATGGTTACTGGGACTCCGTCCCGAGTTTCACAGGTTCGAGTCGGCTCCACGTCGATCGCTGGTTCATCAGTTACTCTCAGCTGTTCCGGCTGTCAAGTATCTAGGCGTCAGAATTGACCAAACACTGTCGATGGATGATCATATTGGTTCTGTGTGCCGCGCGCCCTTTTTTGCTCTCAGACTGATTGCCTCTATCCGGCCACTTCTAACAGATGATTCCACCGCCATGCTGGTCAATGCCTTCAGAGTCATTACATCACGGCTTGACTTCTGTAACTCGGCTCTCGCTGGTTTACCCGCTGACCAGATCCGGCAATCGGCTCCAACGCGTTCAGAACAGTGCAGCGCGGCTTATTCTCCGGAAGCGCAAGCGCGACCATGTCACACCCCTGTTAAGGGAATTGCACTGGCTGCCCCGGCGTTGCATACCGCATCAAGTACAAAATTGCAACACTGTCTTTCCGTCATTTTGAGCAGTCCCTTCCTCAGTATCTTTCCGACAAGCTTACCACTTATGAACCATCTTCGCGTACTCTCCGCTCACTCCTCATCAGAAAAGCTCCTAAAAGTTCCCAAGTTCAATCTCAAAACTTTCGGTGAGCGTTCTTTCAGTTTCTGTGCCCCCAAGGAATGGAATTCTCTGCCTCCCTCCCTTAGGAACACCCAGACCCTCTCACAGTTTCAGTAAGTCAAAACTAAAGACTCACCTATTCAAGATAGCATACGATCTGTAGTATCATCTACCCCCTCCCCCCCGGCCCCCCCCCCACACACTTAGTGTTTCATCTATGCGTGAGAATGTGTGTGTGTGTGTGTGTGTAGCGCACTGAGTGTTCTCTGAGCAGACTGTTAGCGCTTTATAAGACCTATTATTATTATTATATATAGATATCAGACGGTCAGTCTGACTCAGTGAACCGGTAATCAGTGACTATCAGTACTGACTGACTCAGTCCGTCTGCTCACTCAGCCTTCGGACCTGAAATGAAACGACCCAAAGCTCTCGGTGCCAGTCAGTGAGAGACTGAGTGAGTCAGTCCACTCAGTCGATGACGCCTCGCTCAGTTCAGTTTCCCTTAGCCTTTAAGCCTTCTGTTGGCTCAGTGCCGCCAGCCAGTGAGCCGGGTCAGTTGTGAACTGAGCGGCTGTACTGAACCGGCTCCAGGATTATGCAGCCGGGTGTCTAACTTGAAACTATGTGCAGTTAGACACAACCGATATGTCGGGCCTTTAACCTATATAACTATATCCGGGCTAGAGATGCAAAGAAAGCATAATTACTATTAATGCACTCAACAACTGAGACTCAGTGACGACTTCACTTATGTGATGTACCGGTGGAGATCAGCCGGCGCCGGGTATCATCAGTCAATACTCAATGCTGAAATGGTGGTCAGTGTCGCCGGCAGTAGTCAGTTAGTAGTAACTGATCTGTCTCCCGCCGCAGGCTGTACGGATGATGCTCTACTCACGATTATATCCGTATTACTAACAGACTGAATCAGTATCCTGCATCTGGCAGTCTCCCTATGTACTCAAACCGTTTTGATAATTTTTCTCATCAGCGTCAGTCACGTCAGTGTCGAGTCCCGGGGCTGAGAGGCAACCAACCCGTTTTGAGCGATGGGTTTCCCTTATAATAATAATAATAATAATAATAATAATAATAATAATAATGAGTATTGTATAGGCGCTTTACCCAATTTCATTAATCGGCTCAAAGCGCCGCGAACTGAACCCAACACGCACGCTCACGTGAATCACACACATTCTCTCACACAAAGGACATAAAATACATTACATTCACGTGGTGCGAAGGGTCAGTTCAGCTATTTAAGTTTCGGAATTTAGAATTGCATTTATTTTTCAAATTTTGTGGGCTGAACATTTCCAAAGCAGTATTTCCCTTCCAGTATTAGTATAAGGAGAAAGTCTGCTAGACCGGCAAATCACTTCACAGAACTGAACTGCCTAATGGATCAGCCACCGTTTCTCCGACTCCAGGTCGGAGATTAGACCTTCTGGCAGAGCGCCAATGTTATACTGCATAGTTGTTATAGTTTAATTGAAGTATGTGCCTCAATGACAAGTATGACAGTCAGCAAACTGCACCAGGCAGCTGGTCACGTTGTGTTACCTAAATGAACAACTGTTCATGCAGCAAATACAGCTTGTATCTGATGGCGTAGGCTGGTTTCAATTCATGCACACATTTCCCATAGGTTCACTAGTTTGGGCTATTTCGAAACACTTGAAACGGATGGAATTAATGGAGGCATCTTTATTTTTTTTTATCCTTTAAATCAGTAATGCAGCTGACATGCTGACAATACTTTTCGTCCAGTGAGATGACCTTTGGATTGTCAAGTTCAGCCCGGCTTAGAAGGCAATTAAAGATCATCAAAAAAAAAAAAAAAAGATTTAAAAAATAATTTGTGAAGGTAAACTTAGTGATATATACGATAACTCGTATGATGTGGAACCCTTATAATTATTCCCAGAAAGCTGACACTGAAAATCCTTTCCTACTCTTTCTGTAGTGGGCTACTGTACACAGGCTGTTCAGTGTTCACTGACTGGCACTAATTTGGACTTGCTGTGGGAAGAGATCATGCGATTCAGAATGGTCATCCGGTCTGGAACTAATGATAACTAACACCTAAATAAGTGTACGCTGTCAGTCATAACGGTGCGAGCGCTGCATGTGACGCCGGATATTGCAGAGATGCGGCGTGCTGACCTCAGGTGACGCCGACAGGTTGTTCACTACATTGTATAATGTTCAGTGCTACTGCTGGTGCACCCGCATGTGGCGGTTCATGTACAGGTTAATGTGCGGCTTTTCCCGGCCGGCGTGCACCGCACAGGTTGGTGAAGTGTGTAGTCTACCTCAGTGAACAACAGTGTTCATGAAAGTGAACTCTTAAACTGCTGAGCGATCCCTTGGCAGAGTCACAGTACTCCGTTACTGACGTCCATACAGCGAAAGTGAACTCTTAAACTTCTGAGCGATCCCTTGGCAGAGTCACAGTACTCCGTTACTGACGTCCATACAGCGAAAGTGAACTCTTAAACTGCTGAGCGATCCCTTGGCAGAGTCACAGTACTCCGTTACTGACGTCCATACAGCGAAAGTGAACTCTTAAACTGCTGAGCGATCCCTTGGCAGAGTCACAGTACTCCGTTACTGACGTCCATACAGCGTAAGCAGTCAGTTGTTGTTCAGTGTCACACACACACACACACACACACACACACACACACACACACAGCACAGCACAGCACACACACACAGCACACACACTTGGGCAGGCACGAGTGCGCACACACACACACACACACACACACACACACACTTGGGCAGGCGCGTGCGCGCGCGCGCGCGCACACACACACACACACACACACACACACACACACACTTGGGCAGGCGCGTGCGCGCACGCACGCACGCACACACACACACACACACACACTTGGGCAGGCACGAGCGCGCACACACACACACACACACTTGGGCAGGCGCGTGCGCGCACGCACACACACACACACACACACACACACACACACACACACACACACACACACACACACACACACTGGTCCATAGCAAATTAATAATACAGACAGTGACTGCGACTGATAGTCTCAGAAACATCCCTGTACCGGGTCCGTCGCGGAACAGGTATGTCTCGAAGCCGGCTGCACGCTGCAGTCGTGAGGTGAAGTCGCTGTGAAGAGTAGCGGATTACCGACCGCAGCAAGTACCCGTAAACGGTACATTTTGTTTTGTTGTTGTAGTTGTTGATCTTGTTTTGTTCTTGTCAAGTTGTTGTTGTCGTCAAGTTTTAGATAAAAACAGCGGGAAATGACCCGATTTCCATATCCTTGCATTGTCAGTCAGTTGACACACATGGAAACGGGGTTTGTAGCAGAATGATGCATCACTTTGCCGGGGAGACAATCGCAGTGTTCAGAAAACAGCGAAGGAATTCGATTGGAAGCAACCCTCATTCAAATAGTCTCCCTTGTTCCTTGCTAGTTCCACCGGAAACAGACGTTAGCTGATACTTTTGGCTACGTACCAGAGATGCAAATCTGGAGGAAAACGCTATATATTCCTCTTACACATAACGCTGCAGATGACACCCTAGAAATGCTTTAAAATTCACCAAAAATTTCACAAAAATCAGGCAGCCATAGACTCATGCGTAGAGAAAATTTAAACAAATTCCAATGTTCCGTTTTTTGGCAATGTTGGCAGCGACCACATACCCCCTCATTCCACGGTCGTCTGCTGGCTCCTGTGCCAGCCGCGCATGAATACAAATAGTCCACAAGCCAGCCTCATTATTCCCTAATTTCACTATTACCTGGCATGAAACTTGTTTACAAAGCCAACAAAAAGCACCAGATTGCCATTGTTTACTCTGCACACTGTGACAAATTTTAAAAGGAGCAAAGATTTTTTAGCCGACTTGTCACTACATGCCCCGGAAGCTAATACCGTCGCGTAGCCTGTCCAACCCTGTTCCGGGTCCGTCAATAACTCCTAGGTCCCTGAGACGACGGCCAAGTCGGGCTAACCGAGACCGAGTCGAGCGAAGTGATACCCAAGAAGGAAAAAACAAAAATACTTGGTGACAAGGAAAGTGGGCAGTTGCGAACAGCTTTGAGGTCCCCGTGTTACTCATGTCACAGTGTGCACAGAAGCGGTGAAAACTGTCGCATTCACCAGCTCAGTACATTCTCAGCCTGTTTCGTGATTATTGCCTGCATGAGTTGTCCCCCGTGCATACACAGACCCGCAGCAGGCATGCATTTTTCCTGGCAGCTTTGTGCTCTGCCACGAAAAATGCGTGCCTGTTGCGGCAAGGGAGACAACTCATGCAGGCAATAATCTCGAAACAGGCTGAGAATGTAGGCTGTGCTGGTGAATGAGGCAGTTTTTACCACTTCTGTGCACACTGTGAAATAACACGGGGACCTCAAAGTTGTTCGCAACTGTCCACTTTCCTTGTCACCGAGGTTTTTGTTTTGTTTTGTTTTTTGCTTAGGTATCACTTAATTTGACTCGGTCTCAGTTAGCCCGACTTGCCCGTCGTCAGGTCTCAGGGACCTAGAGTTATCGACGGACCCGGACTGAACATACTAGTACATTTTAGCAGAGTCTGGTCGCAAGGTAAGTTTTACGAAATAGCCAGGACAAACAGCAGTTTGTGTTACAGTAGACCATTCAACCGGCAAGCAACCAAGCATTACGGCTTGGTTCATCTGTCAAATATGCGGTCACTTCACACACGGTCCTTCTTCCATAGCAGTGGAGAACAAGGAATAAGAACTCTTTGAATCTTTGAGGAATTAATGGGTATGGGGGAGTAACCACGGTACAGACACATGTTCCTTTCTAGACTCCAGAGTGCAGTCCCTTTTCGGCGGGGCGTGAAAATGTGACTGCTTACACCCAGCGCCATTTTCAAAAATGGCGAATTTTTTTTTAGAAAAGCCAGAGACATACATAACATGTTATGTATGTCTCTGGAAAAGCGAAGACTTGTGTGTCATATGAATCGATTTGAAACGAAGTCTTGTATATCCGACCACTTTTGGTTTGGGCAAAATCTTTGCCAGCGGACAATTATTGTTGCGCTTTGATGGCACTGTTTACGTGGTACACTGATCCAACAGGATGTGAGTAAACGGCAAGGGGGTTGCACTCTGACAGGCCAAGGTGTTGCACTCTACAGGCAAGTATTATTGCACGGTGCAGACGATCACGTACCTGCCTTGTGGTGGAATAAGAGACGATTACAAAAGCATACACACCCGTGCTCTAGGCCGGACTGAATGTAATAATAGATCTGTCCATTCAGACAGAGACATGTTATGTATTTCTCTGATTCAGAAACACGCCTACTTTCACTCTGAAGACAGCTTGCCATCACTTGTGCCATTGAGGATCCCTCTGGGTTCAAAGCTGGTCAAGGATGACATAGTGCGCGACCTTGTGTTTGAGAGCACCGAGACAATTTAGGCCCGAGACCGAGCCGAGATAAGTAATAGCTAAGAAGGAAAAACATTAAAATACTCGGTGACAAGGAAAGTGGACAGTTGCGAACAACTTTGAGGTCCCCGTGCTATTTCACAATGTGCACAGAAGCGAGGAATTCTGTCAAATTCACCGGCACAGTGAATTTTTAGCATGGCTCGGAGATTATTGTGCGTGGGAGTGATTTCCCTTGAAAACAAAAGCAGACGTTTTTTCCCGGGGGAATTTCGGTCACACCTGTCAACAACATTGTCTCCTCCAAAACCAGGGTACGGTATTATTTTGTTATGCTAACAACATTATACAGCTTAGCGAGGCGTTTCCAAATAATCAAGTGCTCTTGAACGTTATGCAGCGCGAAAATGATTAAAGTCTGCCGTAAAGAACGTTAAACACCCGAACACCCACCCCTCTGCTGTACGCCTGTACTTTATCTTTCACGTGGTTTACAAACAGCTGACAACGCTCTCTGAGAACGCTACAGGTATGACATATTGTCTTTGGTTTCAGGCATTAATAACAGAAAAGATGAACGTTGAGGCAGTTTCTTTGTAGCTGCATCAAGTTTTATCTCTCCCGCGCCGGCAATGTCTTTCCTATAGTGTCAGTTGGTTATGACCATTAAAATAAATAATTAAATAAATAAATTTCTCTCTCTCTCTCTTTCTACTTATACCTTTGCAGGACAGGTTTCACAACCAGCTCTGATGCTTTACCGTTTATCAGATTTCCGTTCTCAATAATGCTCATCAGCTTTATTTGTAAACTACACGAAAGAGAAAGTACGTGGGTGTTTGGGCGTTTAACGTCCTTTACAGCAGACGTTAATTTTGTGCTGCATAATGTTCAAGAGCACTTAATTATTTGGAAACGCCTCGCTAAGCTGTATAATGTTGTTAGCATAACAAAATAATACCGTACCCTGGTTTTGGAGGAGACAATGTTGTTGACAGGTGTGACCGAAATTCCCCCGGGAAAAAACGTCTGCTTTTGTTTTCAAGGGAAATCACTCCCACGCACAATAATCTCCGAGCCATGCTAAAAATTCACTGTGCCGGTGAATTTGACAGAATTCCTCGCTTCTGTGCACATTGTGAAATAGCACGGGGACCTCAAAGTTGTTCGCAACTGTCCACTTTCCTTGTCACCGAGTATTTTAATGTTTTTCCTTCTTAGCTATTACTTATCTCGGCTCGGTCTCGGTTAGCCCGACTTGGCCGTGGTTGCGGGGGCCTAGTGTTAACGATTCGGCCCCCGGTACGGGGATGACTCTGTGCCCCAGAGAGTGGTTCCTTTCCTGAAAGAGTTTTGACCCTTTAGCTGACGCTGGTTCAGACGGATGAAGTCCCTTCTGTATAATTATATTCATGGCCTCCAGAGCGCTCATCCAACCTAGCCAAATATGAAAATAGCACAGGGTAATCCCATTGGCAGTCATCAGCTCCCTTAACTGAATTCCGCCAATCGCTGTGCGAAGCCTGTATATATCACGTTTGAACTTTATCTGACCTAACACCTTGGGCAGGCCTAGGTCAGATGTCAGACTGACTACAAGTTTCTTTCATAAGTTATTTCCCCTGCTTAGCCGGCAGGCAGCCTAATAGTAGAGCGGAAAACTTTCTGGGCCCTATAGTGAAACGCCAAACTAGTGATCTTTTTGTGACTAACAAAGGATGGGGCATATGGAGTGAAAGATTGTGAAGTAAAAGAAGGTTTGGTACCATTTTGAGAACGACGGAGGCTGGACAAAATTTGCTGTAGCTGCTTTTGTCAGCTCCGTGAGTGCAGACGAAACAGCCATATTTTTGAGGGGACCAGCAATTTACTAACATGTTAAACTGCAGTCAGTGCAAAGTTCGAGCAGCCAGTTATAAAGATATTTTATAAACTGATTGTAAGGCTTAGGAAAATGTACTTCAAAAAGTGTTCTTTGTATCTGCCAGTAGAGACGCATACAAATTCAAACACGATCGCTGTACGAACGCGATGATCCCTTGGAAGTGTCACGTGACATATTTGGCGCGTACTCGAAAGAATCGCGAAGAACTCGACCTGTAGTTGTCTTAAATTAGCTCGCTTCGTTCTTTTACGCCTCGATCAAAAGACATTGCGGTGCACATTTGCAGAACTACAATTCTGGTTGACATCCGTATTATTTGTCATAACTTTTAGTTGCTTAATATTTGGAAAGCGGCTTTGCCGGCTGACACATCGCCTGAATGACAAGACTGCGTGCCGAAGGGTTTTGATCTGCAGTATCGTGGGGTCGATAGCAATTGAATCAGCCCTGTGAGCAAAGGAAACAGTTTCACAGATTTCTTTCAAAAGTCCTGCGTGTGCCTGTACAGATAATTTTTCAGACTTTTAACGCCAGTGCAGCTAAGGGCGAAATCAAAACGACCACTGGAGTGGCTGTGATTTCATCACATAAAGATGTTTATCAACAAATCTATTCGTTTATTTCTAGCGCAAACAAGACACTTTGTCGTGGGAAAAGACTTGAGCACTAGCAGAAATTATTTCTTTAAACTGAAGAACAACTCCTAAACCTACTCCCATCCCTACTCAGTCGCGCATATGCAGCACATGCCGCGTCAGCCGGGCTCTCACGACTAGTGTGTGTGTGTGTGTGTGTGTGTGTGTGTGTGTTGGATGTGAGCAGCTTCAGTTTTGGAAGTTTGTCACTGGATAACTTTTTTAAAAAAGCAAAAAAGAAAGAAAACTGCAGTATAGAAAAAGGAAAGAAGATGAAAGTACTTGTGTGTGTGTGTGACACATTCCTATTAATTTCACTGGTTGGTTTAATTAGGGCAAAACAGAGTTAATAGATATCTGATACCCTTAGTATAGCTGTCAGCTGTTTGAGAATGCAAAAGTGATTTTCTCAGTTGAAATATTTGCATAGAAGTTAGGTTGTCCGGGGCATACTGTCCTTGCTACCGACAGGTAATCGCCTCCATTGAGATGGGCATAGACATCTGTCTGTTTGTCTGTCTGTCTGTCTGTCTCTGTCTGTCTCTCTCTCTCTCTCAGCTTTGTGTATCCACAATAACCGCCTTTAAATACTTGAAAGAATTTACATGTAATCATAAGTTCCATAACTGAGTTGAATGCTTCAGGACCTAACTGACTTTTCAAATGAGTATAGTAAAATTGTTATACAAAACCTTCAGTAAAGAAAAAAAAAATCAGAAAAAAAAAATCACTGAATTGAAGGAAAAAGGATGGCAGTGAGTGCTTTCATGTTTGACACAGACATATTTTTTGAATTTCATTACTTGAGCAGGGCAAAACAAATGCAGAGCTAACACTACGGATATTGGATACACTGTTCAGCTGTTTGTTATCAACCACATTAATGCGAAAGTGATTTTCCACATAAAACATCCCTGTGTGTAGTGGGCAGAAGAATGTGTGAGAGGAGGGAGGGGGATGTTGGTGTTGGAGGGGCCCATTTCTTCCACAGCATCATAGAAGGTCATTTGATGGGAGAGACCTGGAGAGGGTTCACTGACGGAAATGCAAACAAAACAGTCAATAGAAGGTGACTGTGGTGCACGTTGTCAGTAACTGCTGAAATTCTAACTTTTGACAAATGCAAACAACAGAAATGTCACATGGAATAGGGTATAGCAGCAGAGGATGAAATCTGTGTAATAAGTGTCCACCACCTACATAGAACTGAACACGGCAGTGCATACTCTTTGAAACTTCATTTCCGTGTTCCAGTGTCATTAAGTACTCTACAATCTTCTATGTTTGGTAAACTGTTTATGATGAAATGAGTCTCAACACCATTTATTATTGTAATAGGCTTATTGTATATGGATGTACATATGTACCACCGTTCTACATGTAGGTACCATTTCCATATCCACTGCCTTAGATCTGCCCTACTGACTTAAATTAGCACTTGTATTCGCATTGTGAGAACATGCAATGTCAAAGAAATTACTTCTAAGATATTGTTAGAGCCCAGAATAGTCAGTCTTAGGCTTCTGCTGATCAAAAGATTTTAAAATGATAATAATGATTTATGTAGAGCGAATAGGCAGAAAAAGTATCATAATGATTTGTGATAGTACATGTAGCATGTCTGAAAAAAGGGAGATTTTATTCAGGCGACTCAGTATTAGAAAACAAATAGCAATGAAAAGTGAACTTACTTGAAAGGAATCAAATACATGTACATGGAGTACAGCAGAGTCAGACACAAACGCCATACTGTTTGTCCAACCAGACTACAGTGCCATTTATTTTATTTTATTTTTTTAAATGATTTTTTTTCTATTTTATTTTATAATATTTTATTATTATTTTTAAATTTTATTATTTTATTTTATTTATTTTATTTAATTTTTAAATTTCAGTTTTGTCATGAATGTTTTAAATGGGTTTGGATCTGTTAGTCGTTCAGGGAATAAATGCCTCATGTAAAATGTTGTAAAGTCTCTACTTGCTTCCATGTGCAGACATATGTCAATGTGAAGTAAGGGGTTGTTGAGCAGTTTCTATTGACTCACCCAAAACCTTATGGGTTATGTTCTTCATAATTAAATTGTCAAAACACAATCCAGTATCCTACATTTTGACAGTGAGAAATGAAAAGTCCCTGACACTCCCTCACCTCCCCCCCCCCCACCACCACCACACACACACACACACACACACACACACTCACACACACACACACACAGAGTATCCACTCTTTATTTTATTTTATTTTATCAGGAATGTTTTAAATACGTAAATATTTGATAGCATTAAGTCATTAAGGAAAACAGTGCTTCATGTAACATGTTTCCAAGACAATCACCAAACTTCTATTACTGTCTTCACTTGTTCCCATGTTCAGTCATGTGTCAATGTGAGGACAGGGGATTTAGAGCAATTCTTATTGACTCAGATAGATCCTTGTGACTTGAGCCCTTCATAATCAATTTGTCAAAAAGAGAAATGAAAATTTACTGACTGCTCTTGTATAAGATTTGTACTGCTGGTTTCTTGTTGATGTTTTTATTACATAGTAAAAGAAGGTGATTGCAGTATTTCTATAGGCGGTGGTTAATTTCCCTTAAAAACCTGTGGAAGAATGACCCTCACCTATTTCGCCCCCTAGAGTCATTTATGTGATGGCAAAGAAGCCCATGACGTTCATTGTCTTTACTGGACCAGACTGCTGCTACAACAGAACAGAAGGCTGACAAGGAGATTTGGCCTAGTGGTCATGACAGGTCCTGTCAGGTTTGGGACTTTTACATTCTAAAATAAAGTCCAAAATCAATGCTTCATTGTCCAAGTTGCCTGCCTCAACTTCATACCAACTTTATATCAAGTGTTCATGTTCAGGATCTGGGAGGGATGGTAGAAAGGAAACAAATAAATATACTTTGCAGAAAACATGGTGGTGGTGGTGTACAAATGCCCACATGCTTCCCCAGGGGTAGCAGCTTGCATACTATGGTTAAAAACACACACACACACACACACACACACACACACACACACACACACACACACACACACACACTTGGCCAATCAATCAAGCAGTGAGATGATATTCAGTGAAAAAAAAAATTCGTCAAGTCAGAGCATACTTTTAGTGATCTAGGTGACTGACAACGACTGGTGTACTTTTCAGGAAATAAAACTGACTAGTTGGGTTACAACACCGTAACTTGACCACTCGATGAAATAAAAAAAAGAAAAAAAAGTCATTTTATTTCCAACATCTGGTTGGGAATGTAGTATCTGCCGTGTGCGCTGTCCTCCTCTTTCCTACCTTCCCGTGAGGAAAGGAATTAAAGAAACCTAAGGATGGAGTGCGAGCTAATTGTCTGACAGCTATAAGGTAGGCCTAAGAGAGTAAAATTCATTCGGGACAGTTGGCTCAGTTTTTGGCGTTCTTTCAGTATGAGTATCATACATGGACGCGTCGTGCCCCACAGCAGTAAGTCAAACCTGAGATAATTATACGCTTTTTTAGGGGGACAAAATAATAATGCCAAGTATTTTTTATTACCGTTAGACCTATTGGAGTAAAACTGGTTTGGAATTCGCGTGGATTCACCAGTTGAAACCCCCATGGATTGCGGAGCCCACCGTATAGCCGCCATCTTGTTTCTAATGTCAACATGTGAATCCGATCGTCTTTGACCATTAATTGTTCAATATATTTACTTCTGAGTATTTACTAAGAAACCTTTTATTCGAAAAACGCGTGAAGTTGCTATAAATCTGAAAAATACTCAGTTTTGGTGGATTTATTTACAAAATCTGCCACCAGCGATACGTTCTTTCCATCAAGAGCTCCAGTAAGGGAGGCAATTTGTGACTGGTTCCCGTCCGGTCGACTCTCCAAAAATCCTTTTCTCACATATTTTGTCCAGCCTGACCACATTTCTTATACTCAGATTTATAAACACTAGGTACTTCTAATTTCTTCGGAACCCTCCATCCTTTGTTAGTCACTTGACGGATCACGTATCACTCCACCGATTGCGTTTTCCGCTCTACTATAAATGAAGTTGTGTCCTGCTACTGTTTTTCGGTTTCGGTCCACAACACCCATTTGTTTCCCTGAGTAATTATAAGGGCAACACTGAGGGAGTATGGGTTTACTGTGACATGCAAGGCATCGGGGTGAAAGAGAGGCCGGAGAGTTCGGGGGGGGGGGGGGGGGGGGGTTCTGGAACTCGACTAACACTGATCGGTTCTGACTGAGGAAGAAGAAAAGTTACTTAAAGATCTTCTCATGCTAGAGAAAAATGTATCAGAAAATACTGTGCAACTAATAGAACAGGTGAAGCATGATTTGCAGCAACTTAGAAATAAAAAACTAGAAGGCATAGCCGTGAGATCCAGAGTACA
>JACVVK020000016.1:3082500-3100000 GCA_018292915.2 Batillaria attramentaria | reverse complement strand
TTGTAAGTCAAATACTTTCAGATATACAGAGGGGTTTTATTTTGGACACAAATTTTTGATGTGATAAAGGAACGTCCAGACTGACACAAACAGTAGGTGTACTCTGGGAACCGAGCAGACACAAACTGCAGATTCAATCCGGGAACATTGACAATAACACGATAAATCAACTTTTGTAATCCTTTAAACCGAGTTTGTCCTTTACCAACCATGCTGAAAACGTTTTCATATAGTGATTTTCCTTGTATGTGGAAGGCTATAGGATATACAGAGGGGTGCATGTTGGACACAAATTGTTGATGTGATGAGGGAACATTCACGCAGACACAAACAGGAGGTTTAATCTGGGAACCGACCAGACACAAACTGAAAGTTCAATTTGGGAACCTAGACTATGGATCGATAAATTATCTTTGTAATGCTTAAACTCGAATGTTTCATGACCAACCATGTTGGAAACATTAAAAATCATGTGTCATAAGTGGACACCAGCAATAGGTTATGCATTCACCATCAAATTATTGTTGACAAATCACAGTGGTAAAGGCGTACCATCCAAGATACCTATACAGGTGCGAATTGACAACCTGCATTTGGTCGGCTGGTTTGCAGATTGGTTGGCTGGATTGATGAATGGTTGACTGTTTGGTTGAAGTTTTAATATCGCTCGCCGAAAAGATGGAGACGGCTCATTGGGCGATGGCTTAAGCGTTGTGTATTGTGTAGGCTTTTAGCTCTGCCCAGCCCCGCTTTGTCCAGCCCGATCATGTAATTACAGCCTTTCAGCACGAGTCCCACGCGCCTATTACCTAGGTGCGTAGTGCCGCGGGGGAGGGGAGGTGGGTTGGATAACTGCCGTACTGAAAAGATGTTTAAACTAGTCATGTACTGCCTTTTTTTCGGTTTTACCAGAGAGAGAGAGAGAGAGAGAGAGAGAGAGACTCTGGCTACAGAGAAAGAGAGAGGGGCGGCATTGACGAATAAACAAAAGATAGTTTCTTTTAGGGTGAGGTGAGTGTGTGTGGGGGGGGGGGGGGGGGGGCGGTCTACTGACGAGAGAGAGAGAGAGTACTTTCTTTCGATGGAGCGTAGTGGTGGTGTTCATGGTAACGTTCTCACTCGGCCATGAGAAAGTCTCACATAACTGTCACCAGGGCCCGCAGGTAAAAGTCGAGGTAAGGGATTTTAGCCCCGGGTTAAGGCCTAACCTCAAACTAAACTGACTCTAGGGTTAAATATTCTGTTGCTGTTTTGTTTTAAATCAGAAGGGGGTCCATTCCGGCAAAGTGAATATGCCGTTATAAAAGAATTTTTCTTCTCTCTTCGCTTCCTTTTTTAAAATTTGATTTTATTTTTGGGTCTCTTTTGTCTTACTCTGCGTTAGGCCAGTAGTCGTGGGTTAGATTAACCTCGAGTTTTACATGCAGGCTCAGGGTAATAACTGAAGTAACGGCCAAAACTGGTTCAAATGCAAGAAAAGGGAATAGAACATATTTTGTAGAATAGCGTAATTTTCGAAATAAAGTACCGATCCTACCCATCTTTCTCTCCGCCGCCGCGCCGTGCACCCGGCAGTCAATCTATGTATCTGGCGACTCCAACTTGTAACCTCTTTCTACGTACCTCTGACGCCAGATGCCACCTTGTGTCTTACATCATGACATTCAGAATGGATTCCCCTACACCACTATGACCGTTTCATGCCGACTGAAAGTCATCAGGCAAATTCTCCCGTTTGCTACCGCAGTGAAGCCATTTCACCGAATACAGTATCTGTACCGTTAAACCTTATTTTCCACTACTCCGACGGCTACACTATACTGATGTTATATACCATTAGATTCTCTAAGCGGCTGAACGGCACGTTTTCCTCTGATATACTTTTTATCCCGACTTCATCAATATCCCCGCGGCAGTCAGTCTGTGTATTTGCCGACTCCCAACTTCTAACCTCTATCTAAGTACCTCTGACGGCTGACACCACATCATTACATTTAGCTTGCATTTCTCTACACTACTATTACCGTTTCATACCGGCTGAAAGCCATCAGACAAATTCTCCCGTTTGCTACCGCATTGATCAGCAATTACACTGAATCCAGTATCTGTTCCTTTAAACCTTATTTTCCACTACTCCGACGGCTACACTATACTGATGTTATATGCCATTAGATTCAGCAGTCAATTCTCGTTGTGCATCACTAGATGACTAAACGGCTCTACGACCAGTTATCCTAAAATACCCCCCCCCCCCCCCGATCCTACCCATAATTATCCCCGCCGTTGTGCACCCGGCAGTCAGTCTTATGTATTTGCCGACTACCAACTTCTAACCTCTTCCTACATACTTCTGACGACTGGCACCATCTTGTGTCCTATACCATGACATTCAGCATGGGTTCCCCTACACTACTATGGCCGTTTCATGCCGGCTGAAAGCCACCAAATAAATTTTTCGCGTTTGATACCGCACTGATCAGCCATTTGAAAATGTTCAGCCCACCAAATTTGGATAGGTTCAGCCAACCAAATTTGAAAAATAAATGCAATTCTAAATTCCGAAATTTAAATAGCTGACTGTCCCTTCGCACAACGTGATTGTAATGTGTTTACGTCCAATGTGTGAGAGAATGCGTGTGATTCACGTGAGCGTGCGTGGTGGGTTCAGTTCACGGTGCTTTGAGCCAATTCACGAAATTGGGTAAAGCGCCTATACAATACTCATTATTATTATTATTCTTTCACGGAACCCAGTACCTGTTTCTTTAAACCTTATTTTCCAGAGCCAGGACCAAAGCATCTCTCTCTCTCTTTCTCTCTCTCTCTCTTAAGACCCCAGCAATGAGCGGCCACACATATAATTTTATCTGTGTGCCGTAAAATCCACACTCCACAAGTGGTATCTGAAGCAGACGAGTGGGTGAGGTGTGGGGGGTTGGGGGTTTAACGTCCTTTTCCACCACATACTGGTTATATCAAAGACGGAGCAACGATGAAAAATCAGCACAAATATTTGGTCCCAGCCGGGATACGAATTCACGACCCGAGCATTAGAAGTCCAACGCTCTACCATTCGGCCACCCCGAAAGCAGACGATAATAAGTCCAATTAGTGCCTTTTGCACACGAGAAGGTCACATAGCCGCTTTGAGTACTGCTTCCGAGACCACAAAAAGAAGGCTTAGGAGCCGCCATGGTTCAAAAGAAAATTCTACTCTGAAAAGGACGATACTTCTCGCAACACGTCACGACTCTTACATCAACATTCACTTTATGCCGAGTCCTTCGTTTATGTACACTGTACAGCCCATGCCCCATTCAAGTTTCCAAAAAAACTGACGAATGTACACGTGCTGTTTTTGCTGATTTTATCCCCCCCCCCCCCCACGCGCGCCAACGGGTTTGCTGATACGATCTTGATTGCACGAGAGTATCGCACGGTGTTTTGCGGAACAAAACTGCTCCCCGTTGCTGAACGCCGAGTCCGGTCGGTCCAAATGGTGTGAGGACGTTCGAAGAAGAGCTCAGCTGAAATGATTAGACAGAATATGCGTCTGCGGTAGGCCGGTAGTCGTGTTGAAATGAGAAAACAAAAAGTTTAGTAAGGACATCATGTGAAACATAGGCACGTGTCCTACTAACGCCTGTAGGGGTGAGATGCGGGTGTTTGCTGATTAGCTATTATATTGATCCATGGCGTGTCGCAGCTATTCAGGGCCAATGCAAGTCTTCACACCTTTCGAGACTGGTGCCGATAGGAATGGGTCAGGGAGTCTTTACCTTTGTTACCGCTTTTCCTGATTAGCTGATAATCGACCTAAACCGGGTACATTGTTTTAATTAACAGAGAGAGAGAGAGAGAGAGCACCCAGTATCCATTTCTGGGTTGTGACGTGTATACACTGGGCCCGCTTGCTAAAAACTAATAAGGTCAACGTGATAATTATATGCCCGCTGGCGCGTGCCGTTTACACTTCTTCACATGTCCCTGGTGTCTGCTACGCGTAACCAACCCGGGGTATTGGAAGCTCCAAGCCACCCTGGCGCCGCGAGCGTGTCCCGTCTTCGGGGTGTGTGCTGCGGGGTATTGGACGTTTCACACCCCTGCGATACATGACTGTGAGCGGCGCAGGTGGTGAAGTATTCTCGGAAGTATTAATCCACAAAGAGTGAAAAGACCTCCTTACTTTTTTGTTGTTAAACAAGAAGCCTAAAATTTGTCACGCACCACACAGTTAACTGAAGTAAATAAGTTAAAGATTCGTAACTATCAAAGTAACGACTTAAGGGTAATTAAACAAACAGTGCGATACACAACAAGAAAGTGGAGAAAACTCATATGCGAGGTGAGGTTTTGTGTACAATGTTTGCTTCCTTGGTCAGTTACCATCTCAGCCCCACCTGCCCCCCCCCCTCCCTCCCCCCCCCCCCCGGCCCCTAAGTTACCAAACACCATGACACCAAGGTGTTTCAGATATATTTATTTAGTCCGTGCTGTTCAACGGTCGCAGCTGCTCGTACGCCATGATACCTAAATCGTTTAAGAAGGATTTTTCCTTCCATTCTTCTCTTCCTTTTTTATTTTTGTTTTTGTTGGTTTCTTTCATCCATCCTTCACCATTTTCCGACTTCTTTTTATTCATTCGCATGTTTACAATGCGCATTTCATAATAATAATAATAATAATGCGTCAGGTACAAGCTGTGCCGTCAGCTGCTTATCCTTTTTTTGTTAACGTGTACACGCACATTTTTTATCAGTGAAAAAAAAATTATTGCAGGACGAAAATTTATATATTTAACACTTAATGAGCACAAATAAGCTTTAGCTTATACAGTCTTCACAAAAAGTTAAGGACCAGTCAACATAACGGGTGACAGTTTCAATAAATCAGAAAAAAAATAAACAAATAAGATTTTTCCCGTAAAATTCGGTAGCAAGGTTAAGGGGTAATTAGTGAACATGGCGACCACTGTGTGGATGGCACGTGCGCGTCACACGGCATGCTTGGCGCGTTTGAAAATCTGCAATTCCGGCAAAACTAGACGGAGTTTCAGTGTTCAATGAGTGATACCTGGGGCTTTCTGCACGGAAAAAATGAGATGCAGGTCAAAGAATGCATCCCTGGTTATGAACTGTGCTCATTTGTTTGCCTACATAAGCTGCTGTTTCAGCGATGTTCAGCACTACACCAGCATGCCACCATGACAAAAGTTGAATGATATTTGCAAGTGGTCCTTAACTTTTTGTGAAGGCTGTAGTAACGCTCAGGGTGAAACAAACACAGTGTAACGGTATTGCAATGGCAGACTAAATTAATCCTAAAATCTCATTAATCAATACTAGAGAGAGGACGGGGGGGGGGGGGGTGTCTGTGTAGGTTGACAAAAAGATAAATACATGTATACATATAAAAAGATAAAACAAAATAAAAAGAAATAAAGATCCCCCAAAAGCAAGAAATAAAAAAAAAATAAAAAAGATTAAAATTTCCTATGGTCTACACTAGACACAGTTAAGGAAGTATCAGTAAGCAGACAAAATTACTCCTAAAATCTGATAAATTTACACAAAAGAAAAGAGAGAGAGAGAGAGAGTGGTGTTGCCAGGAGTTTTTTTGCTGGGCGATTTAGCCAAAACAGCCATGAAAGTTTCGGCTTTTTACAGAAAGTTTCGGCTCTCTCTGCCGAAGCAGTTTCACAAGTTTTTCGACTAGATTCCCTACTGTTACGTTCTTCCTCCACCTCCATGAATTAAAGATGTTCTGTAGATATATATTCCGCAATAAAACAAGTCTTTGGAGTAAAATAACAAAATTGAACAAACTTCATTTCCTTGAACTTTAGAATGCTGTCTACCAAACATTCAGCACAAATCCAAGAAAAAGTGGGACTTTGAGTGTGACTGTCCCTTGGAAATTAGTCCAGCCAGCACAGGAATCTCACAGAAACGGACATAATCGAGCCGATTCACTCGTGAAAACTTCGGCTCGGCCAGCCGACATGACAGACAGATTATCGGCTTTTTTAAAATAAAATAAAAAATCGGCTTTTAGCCGAGATCCGTCCCCAAACGACATCCCTGGAGAGAATCAAGAATCAAGAAAACTTTATTTTCCAACGGTAGAGGTAGTTAACGTGAAACAGTCAATTTTCATACCTGCCGTTGCTATTTCTAGTAATATCTACCTAAACAGAAAAACACACACACACACACACACACACACACACACATATAATGCAACAGGGAAAATGCAAAATAGCAATAAAACCATAGGAAATGAAACTACACTCTACTAAGACAGGAACAGTAATTTTAAAAAGCGTGATGAACAAACCAATTACAAGTAGGAATACATGTATGAAAAACCATAGGAAATGGAACTATACTCTACTAAGACAGGAACATTTAAAAATCGTGATGAACATACCAATTACAAGTAAGAATACATGTAGGAATGGGCGAGAATCAACTGTGGGAAGATTAAACATCGTGTGACATAAGATATGTGAAGAAAAGCTGTTTGAAATTTGCTACAGAGCATGCGTGTTTAACATGAGCTGGAAGACTATTCCATAATGCCGCTCCAGAAAATGCAAGACTGCTTTTGAAAATGTCAATTCGAGGCTTTGGAATGATACACAGGTTGTTTGAACTGCCATATCGGGAAGCTGAGCGGTGGCAACAGTCGGATAAATAGTTAGGAGCCTTTCTGTTCCATAGCTTATACATGAAAATTCCTTTGTTGTATAGCAGGTGTTTTGACAAGGGAAGAAGCTGCAGCTGGTTTAGCTTTTCATCAGCTGTAAGATGAGGATTCGGTAAAAGTAGCTTTGCTGCACGTCTATGAAGGGAGTTAAGCCCCTTTAAATGAATGTGGCTGCAACCATCCCACACCGTTGACGCATAGTCCAAGTGAGACCGTATGTGCGCGTTATAGTACATTTTGCGACTCTCCAAGTCAAGGAAATGCCGCAGTTTGGAAAGGGCGAATAGCTGTCTGGAAAGAGTTTTGCCTAAGGTGTTAGTGTGGGCTTTCCAACTAAGCTGATTATCAATTGTGAGAGAGAGAGAGAGAGAGAGAGAGAGAGATTGTGTACTCAAAAAAAAACAAAAAAAAAAAACGTGATGGTGTGGAGTGGGGTTTGCAGGCGCACAAATGTGGTAGTGAGGGAGTCAACGCATGGTTTTATACAAAACAGTTTTTAATACCACTATAAGGAGCGGTGTACTATGTTGGTATTCTGGTGCAGCGTGGTTGCAGTGAAGGCTAGATGGCAAAGATCGTAGATGGACAGAGCAGAATCGAACATTCGCAGGGCTGAATTGGGACTGTGCCCCGCGGCGTGGGGCTGGGGTACTTATAGGGAGATCACGTGCAAACCATCAAAGCAACCCTAGGGTGCGTAGCTGGAGGAGAGTAGATTCACGGCTAGAGGGGAGAATCTGTGTTTGTCAGCACATGGAAAACTGATGATAGCGGGCGTACTATAGCAGCTAGAACTTTCAAACAAACGGCAGCTAAAAGGCCTGAAAAATACTTCAAAATGGCATACGTTTGGAACATCACAGAGATTTTCCTATCACCGATTGAAGAGCGTAAAGCCAGGGACCACGCACTGAATTGAAAAGGGGTGAAAATGGCAAAATGCACCCGTAAAACTATGAAACAGCGCTAAAAACAAAACATGATTAGAAAGTAAAAACTCTCCTGAAACTACTACAGTTTACAGGGTAGTGCTAGGTTGAACGACTGTGGAGATATTTAGCACTAAAAGGACACAAACAAACACAGCTAATTGGCACATGTGCCACCGTGGATCTACACACTGCGCGCGTGCCTGACTGGGCACGCGGCGGCTCGTGGCATAGCGCTGGCCAGAGAACAGAGGGGGTAGAGACCAAAATAGTGGCCGAGCGGGTGGGAACCACTCGGCTAAAAATAATAAAAAATAATAATAATCGCTGGGCTGCGCTAGACACTGTTAAGAAAGTATCAATATCTGTATTTTCTGGTAGAAACAGTTCTTGCCAGTAACCAATGTTTTTGAAGACATTCTTTCTTCTGAATGACCCGGCGCACATGACGTATGGCAAGGACTGAAGTTATCCAACAGAAACAAAATCCACGTTTCGAGCATGCGCATCGAAGGCATTTCCCCAAGTTTAAATAGATTGCCGAGTAAGCTCGTCCACGCTCTGGCTACTCCCGCGTCACGGGTCTGCCTTCAAACGTTAGGAACAAGAGGACAAAAGGGGCTGTTTCGCAGATCAAAGGCGCCGCTACAGAGGGGCGGAGCATCAACTCCCGCGCCACACCCGTGCTGTAAGAGGCGAGGGGACATGGCGGCTCTCAGACGATGAGATCAAAAGGAAGTGGGCGGAGCTTCAGTTCCCCTGAGACAGAGCGCGCACCCACTTCAGGGCTGCCGTGACGATTGCGGCGACTGCTTGACAACAGAGACAACGATTAAGCGGGTATTCCTTCTTGGCGGCCGGGACAGGTAGCCATACCGGAGATCGATCTGGCCTGTTTTAGCGGCTCCAACGCATAGTGACGGAGGAGACCAAATGACCGGCTGAGTACAATAATGTTTTAAACCGGGCACTTGCCTTTTGCTAGAAAGCCAGTAAAGATTTGACATGTTTTATTGTTTAGCTGTTATTTCCCATCAAGCCGAGTATTTTGATCCAAGATGCAAATCAACACCGAGCTTTACCTCAGTAAAGGCAATTTTTCCGCGAAAAAGCAGCCGTCAATTCCCCCTAGGGCCTAGGTATAGGTAGCATGACGCTTTCACTGTCACTTCGCGGAAAAACACGCGGCTTTTTTTTTTTTTTTTTTTTTTGGGGGGGGGGGGGGGATTTCTAACCTCGGCCTGTGCTGCTGTTTCTGCAAAGACTTCTATAATTTATACATAAAAAGAAAGGACACTGTCTCCTCTTTTCAACCATTGTATTTGTATATTTGTGTTGGCCGAGCCTACCCCCCCCCCCCCCCGGGTCCTTCCCATTTCTGTCTTTCGGGGATCACAGTAAAGAACTTCAGTTTAAAAAGGGGGTTTTGTCGGAAATGCTCGTCCACTGGCCTTAAACTGGAAAAGGGAACACAAAAATACGCGGTACGGATGCTGCTGTACAGCATCTAGTCAATATTAAGTACAGAATGAGGGACAGTGCAAACAGTGCTATTGTTTGCCACTGCAGCTTCAAGGGAAGGGTTCACTAAACGGTGCACGTGAAGCGTTGGAATAACCAAAACGACATCCCCGCGTTAAATTAGTTTGGCGTCGCCTAGAGATTTCACGGGTAAGTGCCAGCTGGCAACTTGTGTACTGAGCCACGCACGCAGGAGAGCGAGTTGTCATGTGAGGCGACACGGTCCAATTGGCACTGCTTGATCTGCACTCATCAAATCAACTTTGCTTTGTGCTGCCGTCAGAGTGGACCTTTAGTCTATTGCTCTGGGGCCAGCACCGTGAGACTGTCTCGTGGCCGAGTTAGAAGGTATCTGCATTACACTCCCTAAAAAAAAAAAAAAAAAAAAAAAACGTCAACAACAACAACCAAAAAACCCACAAAAAAACCCAACCCAACTCTCCTTATAAGAAACCCTCTTTCTCAGCTTTTTAAGTGATCGCACTGAAGAAAGTCAGTTTCAAAAACTGTATTAAGCGGCCTGAAGGATGAGAGAGTGGGATACGGACCTCCCCCCCCCCCCACCACCCACATTAACCCCCGCAGTTGTTGTTTTTTTGTTTTTTTTTGTTTTTTTGCTGCAACAACTCTTTGCCGGCTCCAGTGGTGTTACAGAGGGCTCAGAAGTTGGGGCAATTTTTATTATGCATGATGATGGAGATGACGATGATGGTAAGATGATGCTATGGAGGTCCGTGTGGTTTTAGGACTGCGGGACAGGGCCGCATTCCACGCTTCCTGTGATAAATAACCCGGCATTAACCAGTCCCGGGAACTACGGCACCTGTGGTGCCGGCCTTGTAATCATCCACATCATAAGACGTGTCATACCGAGGGAAGCACCCCCAAAGTCGCACCCGTGAAGTGGGTGAAGCTCGGCTGTGTGGCAACAGCCTCCCCAATGGGTCCATAGCACACCCACTCTGGGTAGGAGCCGACCTAGGTAGGAAAAATCGCGCTTGCCTCGGCTGGGACTCGAACCCGGGTCTCCCGATCCATAGCCCGAAGTGCTAACCACTACACTACGGGGGCCGGTCAACCCCCACAGTTTAAGTAGTTTACAATCGCCAGTAGATTTCACAGGTAAGTGTCAATTGCCATGCGTGTAGGATAACGATAAGGTGCGAGTTGTGATGTGAGGGGACACGGTCTACTGGTGCTGAGTGTACTGGTCTGCGCTCAACAAGTCAACCTCACTTGCTATGTAGTGGAAAAGGACATTAAACCCCCAAACACCCACCCAACTTCACTTGTGTGGCCGCCAGTTTTGGCCGTTACTTTATTGCCCTGGTGACAGTTATGTGAAACTTTCTCACGGCCGAGTGAACACCACCACTACGCTCCATCAATAGAAATCTCTCTCTCTCTCTCTGTTTCTCTTGTCAGTAGACCCCCCCCCCCCCTTCCCAAACACACACAAAGACTCGCCTCACCCTCAAACTATCTTTTGTTAGCTTGTCAATGCCGCCTTACTCTCTTTCTCCGTAGCTAGACTCTCTCTCTCTCCCTCTCTCACTCCATTGCTAATTGCCTGCTCATTGTTTTAATCACTACTTCCATAATTAGCTCTTCCGTTTTTTATTGATCATTGTTTGTTAAATGATTAAATCTACGTAAATTAGGGGGAGCCGGGGTGGTCGAATGGTAGAGCGTTGGACTTCTAATGCTCGGGTCGTGAGTTCGATCCCGGCTGGGGCCAAATATTTGTGCTGGCTTTTTCATCGTTGCCCCGTCTTTAATATCACCCTATGTGGTGGAAAAATACGTCAACCCCCCCCCCCCCCCAAGTAAATTAGTGTTTGTCGGGGAGGGGGGGGGGGGGTCTTTAGTGTAGCAGGACATTGTAGACAGGTAATTTTCTATCTTTTTTGAAAGAAATCTCTCCCCGTCACCAACCTCACCACTTCCTCCGCCCCTCCCCCCCCTCCCTCCTCGTCTCGCCTAGCCCAACACACCCGCACCATACCCCAGCTCTCTCTCTCTCTCTCTCTCTTTTTGTTTATATGTCCAGAATATAAGGAATTACGTGAACAGTACATCCCCTCAAAATTTTACAAAAAACCGTCACAATTTAGATTCTCTGTGATCATGGCAGACAGTAGCCAACTCTTAACCCGCAACCTATCCTTGTTTGTCTATAAAGCTATGGAACACAGGAGTAAGGTACAAGCCATAGTAAGTTAAATATGCTAAGTATGGAGGATATATACATATGATACATATCATTAGTTACGAAACCTGAATATATGGAGCGTGCGTGCTCATCCTACCCCCCCCCCCCCACCCCCAAATTTTCAGTCTGTGGGCCGAAAGCCTACTGAATAAATTGATTTGTCTCTCTCTCTCTTTCTGTGAAAAACTATGTGGCCATAGTTGTCAAAGACATTCTCTGTCTGTCACACTCAGTAAAACACAGTAGCTAATTTTTGTCATGAACTATGCATCTGAGAGTATAACTCGGGAAACTTTCTCTCTGAAAGTCTCCCTGATACAATTCCGTTAGTTCCCTCTCTGGTAGTATAACTCACGAAATGTTCTCACGTCTCTCAAAGTCTCCCTGATGCAATTTCGTTAGTTGTCAACTCTCTCTCTCTCTCTCTCTCTGATATAAATCCATTAGTTGTCAAAGAAAATATCCCTCTCCCCCTCTCTCTGAATAATTATATGGCTTTACTCGTCAAAGAAATTCTGTCTGTTTCATAGAGTAACACAGTTGCGAATTTTGTCATGAACTAAGCATCTGATAATACAACTCAGGAAACTTTCTCTCTGAAAGTCTCCCTGATACAATTCCGTTGGTTGTGAAATCCCCCTCCATTCTCTCTCTCACTTTCTGGTAGTATCACTCACGAAACATTCTCTCTCAAAGTCTCCCTGATGCAATTCCGTTAGTTGTCAACCCCCCCCCCCTCTCTCTCTCTTTGATACAATTCCGTTAGTTGCCAAAGAAACTCTCTCTCTCTCTCTCTCTCTGGATAACTATATGGCTTTAGTCGAGTGTTTCCAGCTTGTGCAGAGTGAGTTTTACGGGCATAAAGCCACGCAAAGCTTGTGCAGAATAAAACCCTGACTAACTAATTAACTGGCTTCAATTGTTAAAGAAATTCGTTCTGTCTGTCACATTGAGTAAAACACAGTAGCGAATTTTTGTCATGAACAATGTATCTGATAATATAACTCAGGAAACTTGCTCTCTCAAAGTCTCCCAGATACATTTCCGCTAGTTTTCAAATGCCCCCCCCCCCCCCCCCGTCTCTCTGTGTGATACTATTCCAGTAGTTGTCAAAGGAAATCTCTCTCTCTCTCTCTCTCTGACTTGGTAAACCACAGCATTTTGTTGGAGAAATTATCTATATACATGTACATCCCTGATCCTAAGACAATCTCCTTATTTTGTTCATATCTTCAAGGTAGAAGGCAGAAAGTCTACCACAATGGTGCGTTTTCTGAGGAAGGTGTTGTAAGCTCGGTATGCCCCAGAGGCTCTATCCTTGGCCCAGTTTTCTTTTGTTTATTCATCAATGATATGCCCCTCTCCATCTCAAACTCTAATGTAAGCTGTGATATGTTTGCTGACGACTCCACGCGCCATGCGTCGGATATGGATGAGTCCAAAGTAAACGAAGTATTGCAGCATAGCCTCATTGAAGTCTCCCAGTGGTGTAAAAGTCAACCACATGGCAATCAATACCTAAAAAAAAACCAAAAAAAAACCCCTAAAGCATGCTAATGACAACGTGCCAAAATCAACAACGCAAACTATCTCCTCTGCGGTTGTCAGTTGGATCGGAGTCCATCGAGCAAGTCTCAAACCACCGTCTACTATGTGTCATAATTGACGACCAACTCTCCCTGATGCAATTCCGTTAGTTGTCAAAGAAATCTCTCTCTCTCTCTCTCTCTCTCTCTCTCTGTGAATGATTATACATGTACGTCTCGCATGGTTAAAAAAAAAAAATCTCTCAATCTGTTTCACTCAGTAAAACACAGTCACGAACAGTATCGTAAACTATGTATCTGGTAATATATAGCTCACGAAACTTTCTCTTCCAAAGTCTTGCCGATACAACCCCCCCCCCCCCCCGCCCTCTCTCTCACTCGCTGCATGATTATACGTCTTTAGTAGTGAACGAAATTCTCTCAATCTGTCTCACTCAGTATAAAATAGCCGGGAACTGTGTTGTGAACTTTGTATCTGGTATTATGACTCAAAACTTTCTCTCTCTTCCAATGTCTCCCCAAGACAATTACATCTTCCCCCCCCCCACCCCCCTCTCTCTATCTCTCTCTCTCTCTGTGCGATACGATTCCGTGAGTTGTCAAAAGAAATCTCCCTCTCCCTCTCTCTTTGAATAATTATATGGTTTTACTCGTCAAAAATTATTCTGTCTGTTTCGCTGAGCAAAAAACATGGTCAAGATGCTCAAGCCCCCCCCCCCCCCCCCCCGGCTCAGTGAAAGAATTCATTAAAGAGTCCTTTTATAAGCAGAGCGGAAGGCCGAGTCAGTACTTGCTGAGCGGACAGATAAAGGAAGAGAATTCCAAATAGTCGGTGCTGCAGAAAAGAAAGACCTTTCTCCAAAGGTTTTAGTGAAGACACGTGGTTTGCAGAGTGTGAGAGTGGATGAGCGAAGTGTTCTTGTTGGTACGTAGACTAACTCAGAGAGATAAGAAGGTCCTGACTGACTAATGACACGGTAGCACATGCAAGCAATCTTAATGCGAGCCCCTGGGGAGCCAGTGCAAAGTGCGGAGGTGTGGGGTGATGTGATCTCTTCGCGAAACTCTCAGAACTAGGCGTGCCGCATTGTTTTGTAACCTTTGGAGTCACTGTAAGAGATCCTTCGGGCTGTTTACAAGGAGACCATTACAGTAATCCAAGCGTGAAAGCACAAAAGCTGACACAAGAGTCTTTGTAGCCTAAACTGAGAGGAAATGACGAATAGAGCTAATACGACTGAGCTCAAAGTTCACAGTAGGGATGATGTTCACTACATGGGCATGCATAGTCAAGTGTGAGTCAAGAACAACACCAAGATTCTTAGCTGATTTGGCAAATGGAACAGTAGCATCACTGACAACAAGAGTATCAGGTAATGGACCAGCGGACTTAGCTAAGGCATATAACTGATATCCATAGCCAAAAGCTGTTTATTAATGCACACATAACCTCTCATGTTAATTATGCCTCCACTGTTTGGGATGGGTGTTTTGATTTTGTTTTGTTTGTTTTGTTTTGTTGTTTTTTGGTCGTTAGTGTTACATGATATGTTCTTAAAAGAGTCTAGCACAGCCCAGAACAGACCCCCCTCCCCTCCTCCCACGACCATTGCGAGTACACATAGAGCTCCCCCACCTCCCCGTCACTCTGCCATCGCAGTAACGTCACACTTTATGCCTTTCCTTCGCAAGTCCGCTTATAGACAGATTCAAGAGTCACCATTTTCAGCAGTGTGGGAATCACGGGGAAGCCGTTGTATGCACGTCATTCGTGACGAATTGCATACCGGTGTGGGCATGGCGCCACCATCTTGTTGATACAAACATCTAAACTTACGAAAAACAGGGCTGCAAAACTGGCAAAGCACGTGGGTTTGAAAGATGTCGGTTTGCCAGTTATGCTGCTTTTCGTAAGTTTAGATGTTAGTATCAACAAGATGGCGGCACGATCATTACGTAATAGGGGTAATCATCGAATTTTGTTCAATATCCCGGGGAGTTGTGCAGAAAGTGAAGATTAGAGTGTAGCAAGATATGTAGATTTGGACAGCGGTTTTCCTGATACCATCGGACATGCAGAAGAGTTGGAAGAAAATAACTTTGATGATGGGAACGAGAAGGTGATCAATCAACGCTAATCGAGTGCCAGTGGGAGGTGGCAGATGTGTTCTGTGTGGGGAGGCCAGGAAAGTCGGAGAGGAGTGAGTAGAGGCAGTACTGGGAGGCAACGGAGTGAAACTAGAGGGAGTGCTGCGTTAGATCTGAATCTCACGGCTGTTTGGATAAACATATACACAGACAGTAACCAGTCTACGAAGGTGAGAATGGTCCTGCTGTGTTTCCCCCTGCTGATTGCATCATGATAGACTTTTAGGATATTCTTTTCCCTGGACTTTGTCATGTTGTTGCAGAGCACTGAACAAACCTGTATGCTAGACAGAGGTGTGTGCATTGGTGCAGCAGGAAGGGTGGAGGGGTGGGGGGCCCGAAAAGCTGGGCACACTGTGCATTTTGCTGTGTCGCATGTGCTCATTGGTCTGTACATAGGTGTTTCAAGTATGACCTCAGGCAATATAGAGATAGATCTCATGAAAGACATCACCAGCAGTAAATGCAGTAAGCCTGCAGTACAGCTGAAGTCAGTTGCATACCAAAGTGTTCTGTGTGTGTTTGAACAGTCTGTGAAATAACATGCAAGGTCAGTACAAATGAGGACTAAACAGAAACCATGCACAGCATCACGAAATGTTTTATCTTTTGGAACTGACTCGCAGGGTAAATCTGCACACTGGTGGATGAAATGTACATAACAAGGTTCAACTTTTACTTTCACTGCTTCAGGATGAATATTTCCATAAAACTGGCAAATATGCTTTGAAAATCAAACATGAGGCTAGAAATAGATGAATGGTGTCCCTTTGGGATACAGTTGTCTCCCCGTTTGTTTCCATTGATGATAAGTTTGTGCTCATTGCATTCTGTATTCAATATCCTTTCAGATATTATACTGTTATTAATATAAAATGAGGGGTATGTGTACAGTAAACCTAAGACTGATTGTACCCACAAACTGTCATTTGTTTCAAATAGTTCTGCAAAGGAAAGGGTTATTTGTTCCACCTGAGCATTACTACAGGCTCTTGATTTTGCTTAGTAATTGTTGTGTTAATAAATCCGCTCTGGAAAAACAAAAATCTCTTTCCGTCTCTCTCTGACCACCCATATGGCTTTAGGTGTCAAAGAAATTCTCTGAGTAAAGCACGGTCGAAAACTATGTATCTGATTGTATAACTAAAAAAAATCCAACAATAAAAAATCAAAACATACAACAACAACAACAACAAAACACATTACTGTGGAATTTGACATGGACTGAAATCAGTATGTGTACTTTCATCATATTAAGTCACCAGAAAGTGTCTTTGCTTCAGGTGGCGTGGGGGGGGGGGGGGAGTGGGAAGACAGCATAACTTTCAAGCATATGCCAGTGTTACGAGCGTGGCTGTGCCTCTTGTTTATATTTTGTTTGTATGCTGTAGGATAACAGCTGTAATGCTTTTTTTGTAGCTTTGGTGAGATAGAGAAGTCGCTTTGTTTAGTTTATATTCTTTTATAGTAATGTAAATCTGTTTCCCGTGATCCAGAAGTTTCTTTTGTTATCACGAGTATTCGAGAAGTGGTGACCTTGTTTTGGCTGCCCCCTTTTACCCTCGGGCGACGGTATGCACTTCGGGCCTAGGGCTCAGTCGCTCGGAAATCTCGTGCAAATCGCTTTGTTCTGACCTGTTTACGATTAGAAGGTGTTATATAACGCGCCTAGGTTCGGCGGGCAGGTACTTGATTATTCTGGATTCTTCTTTAGTTTTAAAATAGCAATAATGTGATTCACGCTTTGATTTTGATTGGTTCTGTTATAAGAGTGGTCCAGAATGTACTAGAATGCCGTTACTGTATATAAGGCCCGGAGATGTTTGTGTGTGTGTGTGTGTGTGTGTGTGTGTGTGCACGAGAGAAGCTTGTAATTGCTAAGCTTGAAAGTGCTGTGTAACACCAGAGGTTATTCCGAAAATGTATTCTTAGCAACATTCAATGCAGATAAAGCAAATGTTCTACTGGTTGTCTTATTTCCCTTTCATCCCTATTCCTGTGACCTTGACCCCTCAGGCCAAGGTTACCCACATTATGCACATGGAAGTATTTCATACACACTGCATGTGTCGTAAGCATCCTATTATGGCACGCAAATAACAAATCCCACACCCTTAGACCGCGAAAACAGTAATGTCCCACCACCAGACAACCAAAACAAAACCCCCAACAATTCAGCGGCTGGGTGTTTGGGAGTTTTCCGCCATATATGGGTGATATCAAAGATGGGGCGATGAGAAAAAGGCAAGCACAAAATATGGTCGAAGCCGGGGTTCAAACTCACGACCCGAGCATTGAAACCCCAACACTCTACCGTTCGGCTATCCCGTCCCCCTATTTACTGGAAATCAGACAGACGAAAACGGGGTATAGAAAGTGATTTCATGCATTGACCATTGGGTGCGTGATCTTTTATTTGCAGGCTCTTAATATAA